>CM044006.1:6289497-6551997 GCA_024085815.1 Flaveria linearis | reverse complement strand
GCATGGCGGCAGCGGCGGCGGCGGCGGTGGTTGTGGTGGTGGTGGTGGTGGAAGTAAGATCAATGGTGTGGTCGTTCAAGTGGAGTAAGATTTGGTGTTCTTAGAGGTCGATTTGTGGTGATTTGTTGAATGATTTAGTGAATTTGTTCATGAAATTGAAGGATTTGAATAGAAGATTTGGGGATTAAATTAATAGTTGATATGATGGACTGTAAACGAAGCAGGTGATGATGAATCATGAGGCACTTATGGTGGTTAATTGTTTTTTATTTTATAATAACGGAAAGGATGTGCTTTTTGTCGGAGGTGAAGTACCCTCAAATTTATATTGTTGTACATTTTGAACCTTTGTTATGTTTCTTCTAGAAACTTACTTCTCCTAATATTTTTTTGGTGTTTTGTTGTAGCAACTTTACTCTTACACGGTGCGAAATGGTTTCATCGATTCATTATCATGACACTTACTTGAGGAACATGTAGGCATCATGGTACACGAATGGTACAATGGAAGTGGTGTTACCGGAGGGGCTACGTTACACCGCTCTATAAGTGCAGCTATGACACTCTGCACGGTAAAATGGTAGGTTCCATCAGTAAAGATAGACTCACCCTCTCTATGCATGTAAAAAATATTTCATTCTCTTGAGGTAATTTCTTTTCATTATTTTGTTGATTAAATCATCATTTTATTTTGTTTTATAAATAATTTCAAATACACCAAAACATTTTATTTCATTCTCTATGCATATTTAAATATAATTTTATCAGGAATCAAATTATATTCAACATAATGTATTTTATTAGGTACATATCGGTTTTAATGAAATCCTATGACACATCGTAACATTGTTTTAATTTCGAATGGATCGCTTACATATAATTTTTTTTATCTAAAATATATTTATCTAAAAATAAGTCATAATAAATATAGTAAAAAAGTCCGGATATAACAAGGTCATTCTTAGACAGAGTGAAAACAATGATTTTCAATACATAAAAAACTTCTTTTAATAAAATAAGTCGTACTGGTATTGATCTATTTCATTAGATGTAGCTCACATTTTAAGAAAACATATATAAAAAACATAGATAAAAACTAACAGATCAAAACGGTGCCTTCATATCGTTCAGATATATTTCTTATCTTCTACATTTTATATACTTTTATCAAAAAACTAAATCATATTAAACAGGATATATTTTATTGGGTATGGCTTAATCTTAACAAAACTTTATATCAAACAATCCGCAAATAAGGTAATAGTATTAAAGGGTGCAGATGATAGAGTAGATGATTAAAATTTTGTAAACATCAAACAGGGACCCGTTTTGCTTGAATGTAAATTATGAGGGATTAGATTGCAAAGGGACATATTTATTGATGGTAGGATCGTGAGCTTACAGGTGTCAATCTGCTTTTTATGTTTGTCGGGAGGCCGCGTATACAAAACAGTGAAAAATATTTCACTCCCCTTGCGAAAAAGGTGGTATGTACGGAAGAGAAAAAACATGTTAAAATATTATTTTTATAAATATATTATTTTTTAATGTTATTAGTTATAGGTGAAATAAAATATATAAATATCTAAAATTATAACAAATAATAGTTTTAAAAATATTACGTTATATTTAAAGATAAAATATGTTTGAAATCATATAATTTAGTATGTATTAATAAATTATTAAAATAAAAATATTTATATTTTTAGATATTTGCTAGTTTAATTTACTCATTTAAAATAATTATCTATACTTATTAATAAAATAATATTTTTAGTGTCACGTGACATTTTCTTAAGCCTTTATTCTTTTGATTTCCCGCCTAAAATGTATCTATCATTATTTTTAGTCATAGTTCATTTAAATAAAATCAATTATTACTATAATTATAAAGGGAGTTCTTTTCTCCTAAAATAGTGTATATAGAAATTTTATTAACAAAATAGGTGTTTAAGTAAATATTTTTTTTCTCACTATGATGCTTTTGATTAAATTTATTTCATTTTATAATAATATTATTTAAAAAGAGTCGAGTACAAAGATTAATTAATAAAATTGTAAAACTATTTGTTTCATATGTCATAATTAAATACAAAAAGTTTTCTGAAACTTATTTATGTGTTTTACTCAGATTTAGTTTTAAATCTTCTTTTCATATAGAAAAGTTAAAAAATTTCATCTATAATGTTGTTTCAATTTCACATAAAAGTAGGCACATTTGTTTTTTTTTATTCTTTTTAAAAAAATATATTTTTTAAAAATGTTTTTAAGTAGCTTAAAAGATGTAATAAGAAAAACAATTTTTTAATAAAAAAAGCATTTTTAAAATATTTTATATAAATATTATGACAAAACAAAAAAAAAGTTAATGGTTTCTTATTTTTATTTTATGAACTATAATGTAATACTCATTTATAGAGGGTATGTATGTTGTTAATAGACTATCAACAACAATAAGTGGAGAAACGGGTAACGCCGTCTCGTGAGCCACTCGGGACCGACTGCATTTTCTCATTTATATATATGACATCCATTTCTAATATTTTTATCCGTGTTTGACATTGTGTTGTACTATATTTTTTTAATTCAATGTTATAGTTTTAGATTTTACATTCATATAATGTTTTTCACACTTAGGTTTGAATTTGAATGATATTTATCATAAGATTGATGTTTCTATCTATGTCTTTTATGCATCCTCATAAAAATCAATAAAATATAAGGAATAAACTAAGAAAAAATAAAATTATATATATATATACATACACACACACACTATATAATAAAAGAATAATTAGATTGACACATTATCTTTCGTTGTGCATTCTAAACTTTTTTCCCTCCCTTGTCACATAGTAGTTTTTGTCATATTGTGTAGCTCAAAATATTTATATAATTAATTTGATTTATTCTTATTTTGATAGTTTTATTAAATTCAGTCAAAAAATAGTTCTAAAACATGAGTAAATTTGTCCTAATTCTATAAATTTTGTTAGAGATATTTTGTAATTGATTTTTTTTCCAATGTTGTTTTGCTTTTTAAACAACCAGTGTTCATACATGGTTAACTCTATGTTGTATTATCTTAAGTTACAAGTAGGCATGAATTAAAATTATTAATATTAGACACTGATGGTAAAATTACAAATAGAATATCAAATTTTGTATACGAAAAGTTTTCGGATGTTTATAGATGTTCTCATGTTCAATATAATAGAACCTAAATTTCTTATTTATAAGTTCATTTTATTTCATATTATACATTATTTAGACTTATAAACATTGATAAAGAAAATTTGCTAATATTAGATATAGATGATTTTAAAAAGTAAACATAAAAATCGATATACAAAGTATTAACAATAATATTACGACTTATGAAGCTTTTTAGTTATAAACAATTTTTATTGACTGGACCCGTGTATTACACGGGTCTTTAGTTTAGTTATTTAATATGAGAGAGACAAGAACACAAATATAGATATGTTTGCTTTAACATATTTTAGTAATAGGAAAGTTAAATTGATTGTTGTTATAATTTTCGTATTTATTATGAGATTAATGCGGAAAATAATTTTTTTGATATGTTAAAATAATGACATTTGTCATTTGATGTGCTAGAATGATAACACGTGATTTCAAAAAACCTTCTTTTATTATATATTATAGATATAGATTATAAGTATGAGACAAGATATTTACAACAAGAAAACTAATTTTACAATATAAATTTTAGCATGTTTGACTGTTAATTTTTTTCTATACTATTCTAAATTAAAATGTTTAAAATATACATGTCATTTATTTAGGATATTCATATAGAATTCGGACACCTCTTATTAATTATAATAAAAGTTAAAACTTAGAATATAAATATAGTTTTCTTAATAAATGCTCATTTACTTTTATGTTAATTAAATTAGATTCTTTTTTAAATAAATAAATTGTTTCATTAAAAATATTTTGATTAATTTTGCTAACATTTAATTTAATTTATAGGTAATTATTATTAAAATTAAATACTTTAAACATGGTATTTTTAAGCAAAATTTTTAAAATATCAATAATCATAGAGTTGAACATAATTACAACGAGAGATTACTCAATATAAAACAACATCCCCGCTTCAATATAAATCATGATTTTATCCTTTTAAATTTAAGTATTTTTACTACATCACAATATTATATTCACAATTCCATGTTTTCGCATACGATGTTCAATATTTTAACTCGTGTGTTACACGGGTATCTAACTTAGTAAATACTAAATTTATGAAATCTATCATATCCCCTCACATCTACCTTCTTCATCGACGGCCCTCTCCTAAAAATAAAACGAAAAATATAAACTCAAACCATCACCTACCCCTTGTAAATTGAACCCCTCGTTTAACCAACATCATTTTCCTTTTATCTTGTAATGATCAATCAACCTACGAGTTCATCGATGGCAAAAGGGTTAAGGAAGTTGGTAGGTCTTGATTGCGTGAAGCCTGTTGATTTTCCTCCCCAACAAAGATGGTAAATTGTTTCCACGAAGCTTGTTGATTCTTTTCCAAAGGCGTGACGGCGATGGTTTACAATGGATGGGATGGGTTCTCCAGAACTTCATGATGGTTTATAAATAAAATCATTATTTATAAACGTATTTTATTTATCTCTTATAACTTTTAAAATCTATAGACTCTTATAAAAAAAGATTTTTGGAGCCACATGTCATTCTCTTAAACCACCAATTTGACACGTGGCACACTCTTATACCATCTTTATTTTCAGTTTTTTAATATACTAAATGCTTATCATAGAAGACATTTAATTTAAATATATTACTATACTCACATACTGATTTAAATTACAATTTATGGCTTCCATTTAACCTTTTATATTATGTTATAAAATTCTATTTAGCCATATATTAATTCAACTTCTACGGTATTTCTCCTCAGATTTCATTTAACCTTTTATATTATGTTTTAAAAATCTATAAATTTTCCTCTATTTTTGTATTGCTTTCTAAAATAAACTCCTTTTTAGTGATTTTTATTTTATGAAATTTTTTATTCACCAATTGTAAGGCCCCGTTCCCGGGACGCCTACAGCTGGTCAATCATCGCTCATAAAAGATACATTCTCATCGTCTTACATAAAAGCGTTGCAGCGAAAACATTTAAACATACATTTCATTTCTATATAAATGTTTTTGCAAGTTAATACAACATTCATTTCAAACATAGTTTGTTTGCATTACAATGCAAAAACATTAAACAAAAGAATGCCATCCAAAAGAGCCGAGTAGCCGCCCCGGGCCATCCTCAGCAACATTACCTGCCAACTGAAACACATAAAAAGTCAGCGTTGCTGAGTGAGTCTAGTTTTATAATAAAACATACTTTTCTTTTGTTAAAACCGTTCTTTACTTTCTTTGAAATCATACGATACCTTCATACATGCTCACACACAATACGTACACCTAGGTAACATCATTTTATCTTTGTTTACGTTCGTTAACTTTCGTTCATTCAACATACATCAATATCATTCATTTCCCATCTAGATCCCGCCAGGCTTTACCCTTCTCATGGCACACACCATGATTATTGAGGTCGAATGACAAGGATCTCGTTTCGTTCTTATTACGTTATTTCGTTAACGTTCCATTCATACATTCTTTCATTCGTACGTTCGTTACTTTTGATGACATGCACATCACCTCGAACATTGTGCACGAAGCTGGTTACTGGGCCTAAGGTCCTTCATAGACCTCGAATATTGTGCACGAAGCTGACTCTAGTACCTAGGGCAAGTACATTCACCACTTATCTTTTCTCTTTCATTACGGATCAATGCCATGTGCTATACCCCGAACATTGTACACGAAGATGGTTACGGGGCCTGAGGTCCTTTATAGAACTCAAACATTATGCACGAAGCTGACTCCAGTACCTAGGGCAAGCGGCAAGGATCCTATACATATGGTCAATCACAAGGATTGGACCCCCAGTGTGCATCCTTCTGGGGTAGCTAACCCGCACATAGTTGAGCTAACACCCTTCATTGGGTGTGAACCTCCATACATTTGCTTGCAAGCCTTTCTTACTTTCATTCATTCATTCGTTAATGGAGGCATTCTTTCATTACGTTCCTCTTTTCATTATCTTTCACTTTACGTTACATAATACTTTTCATTCATTCATTAACGTAGCACGTACACAGAAAGATAAACATACGTCATAATAAGGAACATCAACATACACTATAGCATCATCATACATGGCATCATCATACATACATAACATACATCATGCATAGACATGCAATATCATCATGCCCAACATACCCTCTAAGATCCCAATGGTCATCTTACATGTACTTACGAGAACTTTCACGTCACAACTTACATCTGCACTTTCCCCCGAAAGTCAGTAATTAAACTATGCTTCTCTTCGGGTACTGATGTGCTTCAAATTATACATATAAAACATATCAATTGCACATTAATTATTCTATAAACTCTTACTGAAAATAATGATTTGATACCTAAATCGTTCATATTGTGTTTTCAGGCTTGGAAAAGACCAAGATGAACAAAAGGAGCATAAATAAGAAGAAAATGAAGAAAACCAAGTTTTGGAATTCAAGCATGGGGCCGTGCTTCATGAGGCACGCCCCTATGCCCAACCTGAAACACACCCCGTGCTAAAATCAACACACCCCCGTGTTTGACAGTTTGACATGACAAAAAGTACGGTTCCCCAACCCGAGGCACGGGGGCGTGCCCCAGGAGTCACGGGGCCGTGTTTGCCCATTTCACGAGGCCGTGCCCCATTTGTCACGGGGCCGTGCCCGACAACATCTGAGCGTACGAGCCGACCAACTTTTACGTACATTGTACTATCACGGGGCCGTGCCTTTTAGGCACGGGGCCGTGCTTAAACACTCCAGAAAGCCTATAAATAGGACTTCATTTGCAACTTTGAGGAGAGCTTTTTGGGAGGTGAAGTGCTGGTGTTCCCTCTCGGGAACCCAGCCTTTGGAGGTCCTTAGAAGGTTTTGGAGGTCTATTCAACACTTAGAAGAAGCTTGGGATCGTTTAACATCATCCATAGTGAATCATCGGTTTGATTATTCTAATTTATCGATGATTTCATTACTATCTTCTATCTTTGTTGTTAGGTTCAAGCTCATTATGAGCTAAACTTCATTTGTTATCCTATTTATTGAAACTTATGTAATTTGTGATGAACTAATGGTGTGATAAATATTGTGTTAATGTTATGGTGGTCTTGGGAAAACTTTCGATGGGTAGCACCTACATTTGAACGGGGGGTTATAAGTTTATGGTTTGTAATTGTGATTATCATACATGGTTGAAAAACGTATGATCAACTTTTATTCATAACAACTATGGCTAATTAACTAGAGATGGTTATTAGAAATCATAAGACCTTAACTTTCTGATCATTTACGGGTTCTCTTTTATTAGTCTGAGAAATCTACAGTAATTGTTATGGTTTTCTAAAATTAATGGTATGTTAGAATAGAACTTGATCAACTCTCTTCTTACATTAAATTATGTTTTCAGAAATCATATGTCGAAAAGGACACAAAGATTCACCTACATCACTAGGGCCTTGACCTAAGCAGTAAATCTCAACCTGTGTTGGTCCTGGTCACTACGGAGCGGATAGACGAGAAATCGCGCCAGCTCATCTTTATAAACGTTAACACAATTACTTTATTCAATATCTTTAATCACACCACCAATTCATCACAGTTGCATAAGTGTAATCTAAATTAGGATAACAGCCTTACTTCACTGAAAGAATCACCAAAAGTCTCAATCTATCTTTATCTATCTTTATTTATTGTTATTTTGTTTAACTTATCATTTTCTAAATCAAAACTGATAGTCAATTATAAGGGTTGTTGAGTAGGCTTAGTGTGCCCACGGATTGATACTCGGTTCTTACCAACACTATATTACCTCACGATAGGTACACTTGCCTTTTGTGTGTGTAGTTAGTATTAGTAATAACCATTTAATACTGAATCTGTGCAAAAAACCTTTATCAAAATATATATACTATCCGCACGCATCAAGTTTTTGGCGCCGTTGCCGGGGACACATGGTAGTTTGAAAGGCAATCCAAATTTTTGACTATTTTGTTTTACTTAAAAAAAATTATAAAAAAATAAAAAAGAAGAAGTCGATCCACATAATGCTATCAAGGTTGAAAACAATGAGGGACTAAGCTTCAAAGTTAATGGTCATCGGTTAATGGCCAAATCGATGTACCAACTAAGATTTTCTTGGAGGTGATAAACCTCCACCTCATTAAAAACTAAGTGTGGGGAAGGGTCTAGCCAAGGACCCGTAACCAAAACATGGCTCTATGTTACTTTTCAGTCTGTTTATTTTTATTTTGTGTGCTTAGGACTTTAACTTTTTGCTTAAATAAATTGGTGATGTTTTAGATTAATCCTGATGTAATCTTTTGAGCTCATTCAAGGCGGCTATGGAAAAACGATCGCACGCATTTGACTCATCATTTTTGGGGAGTTTTCATTTGCCTTTCTCTACTTAATATTTATTGTGAATCACATTGAGGACAATGTGAAGTTTAAGTGTGGGGAAGGGTATACATGTTTGATACTTTGCTTATAAATAGGTCCAAGTTATAATTAAATCTTTTGCAAAAAGTCACTCTGATTTTAATGCTTTTGGCAATAACACAGGAAACATGAAACAATTTTTAATAAAACAAAATATAAATATACGTATTCGAGAAATAAATAAGCAAATAAAGCAAACCCAAATAACCTTAAAAATGTTTTTTGTGATATCCTGAAAAGCAAAACGAGTTGGTAAAAATATTCAAATATGTAAAATGAAACACTTATACCCAATTCCATCCTATGTGTGAGCTTATTTTTTAGCCTTAAACAAGCTTTTGCATTTATGCAATTTTGCTTACATTACGGATATATTGAGGGTGCCTTATGTTGCATGTGAATTAGAACTTGTTTTAGGTATACATTTCAAAATCTTATAAGTGTTTCTTGCATAAAAAGGATTTAGGCAATTAGGAAAAACCGACATTCGAGCCACTACCATTTTCAAATATCCTTACCCAAACATTATCCCTAGTTAGCCCCGTTGAGCTTACACGTTTTTCATTTTTAATCACCCGAACCATGAAGTCACTAAACCAAAAAGCCTTGAACAAAACCCTTTTTCGATAAAGACATGTTTTGGCTTAAATATACGTTTTCGAGAAATAAATAAGCAAATAAAGCAAACCCAAATAACCTTAAAAATATACGTTTTCGAGAAATAAATAAGCAAATAAAGCAAACCCAAATAACCTTAAAAATGTTTTTTGTGATATCCTAAAAAGCAAAACGAGTTGGTAAAAATATTCAAACATGTAAAATGAAACACTTATACCCAATT
Organism: Flaveria linearis; assembly: GCA_024085815.1. Taxonomy (NCBI): domain Eukaryota; kingdom Viridiplantae; phylum Streptophyta; class Magnoliopsida; order Asterales; family Asteraceae; genus Flaveria; species Flaveria linearis. The sequence goes on along the minus strand of CM044006.1, from coordinate 6,542,541 downwards.
CCATCCTATGTGTGAGCTTATTTTTGATCCTTAAACAAGCTTTTGCATTTATGCAATTTTGCTTTCATTACGGATATATTGAGGGTGTCTTATGTTGCATGTGAATTAGAACTTGTTTTGGGTATACATTTCAAAATCTTATAAGTGTTTCTTGCATAAAAAGGATTTAGGCAATTAGGAAAAACCGACATTCGAGCCTCTACCATTTTCAAATATCCTTACCCAAACATTATCATTAGTTAGCCCCGTTGAGCTTACACGTTTTTCATTTTTAATCACCCGAACCATGAAGTCACTAAACTAAAAAGCCTTGAACAAAACCCTTTTTCAATAAAGACATGTTTTGGCTTATTTCCAACAAAAAAAGAAAATAAAAAAAAAGAGAAAGAAGAAGAAAACTAGTTCCATCATTTATGGTATTTCAAGATATGTGCTCAAGAAAGGAAAAATGATATGAGAGATGCCCAACGTGTGGAGAACTGTTTTCACAAAGGAAAATGCAGCAAAATCCAAACCGAATTCAAAAATTCGACATCCTAATCCGTTGGGTGCTTTTAGGCTTCGAGCCGAACGACCCTTAAAAAAGGATAGCTATGTATATCTTCGGTTTAAGGAGGAGGTGCAGTTTTTGAAAATGCAAATACGGTCTTGACAATCTGACCATAAACGAGTCCTTGAGTTTGTATATCCCTTGCAGCTTGAGTATTGTATGGGGAAACTTTTTCATTACTTTTCTGTTAGTTTATATCAATCAAATAAGCCAAGATCATGGTCTTTAGCATTTAGCCACTTTTTTCCCAAATAATCCATACCCTCAACCTAAGCCAAGTTACAACCTATCAAAGACCTAATGATTTATGCAAGTAAACACCTAACATAGGTGGAGATTTGATCCCTTACCAAGCATATGATTTCACACGTATTCATACTAGGCGATTGAGCGTATTAGTCATACTTAATCTTATGTATGATTCCATATATATATAGCCGAGTGTGAGTGCATCTTGTGAGAAGTGTGAATTTTTATATGTTAAAAATATTTAGAAACCATTCTATTGCTTTAAAGGATATCATTCCACATGTGTGTAACTGTTTATATTTGGGTAAACCAAGTTTGCTTGTATAGTTCTTGAAAGACATATTTATATCTTGATTTATTTGGTTTTTGATGGTGTTGCTATTTTGAGTGATTTTGCTCGAGGACAAGCAAAGTTTAAGTGTGGGGATATTTGATGTGCTTCAAATTATACATATAAAACATATCAATTGCACATCAATTATTCTATAAACTCTTACTGGAAATGATGATTTGATACCTAAATCGTTCATATTGTGTTTTCAGGCTTGGAAAAGACCAAGATGAACAAAAGGAGCATAAATAAGAAGAAAATGAAGAAAACCAAGTTTTGGAATTCAAGCATGGGGCCGTGCTTCATGAGGCACGCCCCCATGCCCAGCCTGAAACACACCCCCGTGCTAAAATCAACACACCCCCGTGTTTGACAGTCCGACATGACAAAAAGTACGGTTCCCCGACCCGAGGCACGGGGGCGTGCCCCAGGAGTCACAGGGCCGTGTTTGCCCATTTCACGGGGCCGTGCCCCATTTGTCACGGGGCCGTGCCCGACAACATCTGAGCGTACGAGCCGACCAACTTTTACGTACATTGTACTATCACGGGGCCATGCCTTTTAGGCACGGGGCCGTCCTTAAACACTCCAGAAAGCCTATAAATAGGACTTCATTTGCAACTTTGAGGAGAGCTATTTGGGAGGTGAAGTGCTGGTGTTCCCTCTCGGGAACCCAGCCTTTGGAGGTCCTTAGAAGGTTTTGGAGGTCCATTCAACACTTAGAAGAAGCTCGGGATCGTTTAACATCATCCATAGTGAATCATCGGTTTGATTGTTCTAATTTATCGATGATTTCATTACTATCTTCTATCTTTGTTGTTAGGTTCAAGCTCATTATGAGCTAAACTTCATTTGTTATCCTATTTATTGAAACTTATGTATTTTGTGATGAACTAATGGTGTGACAAATATTGTGTTAATGTTATGGTGGTCTTGGAAAAACTTTCGATGGGTAGCACCTACATTTGAATGGGGGTTATAAGTTTATGGTTTGTAATTGTGATTGTCATACACGGTTGAAAAACGTATGATCAACTTTTATTCATAACAACTATGGCTAATTAACTAGAGATGGTTATTAGAAATCATAAGACCTTAACTTTCTGATCATTTACGGGTTCTCTTTTATTAGTCTGAGAAATCTACAGTAATTGTTATGGTTTTCTAAAATTAATGGTATGTTAGAATAGAACTTGATCAACTCTCTTCTTACATTAAATTATGTTTTCAGAAATCAAATGTCGAAAAGGACACAAAAGATTCACCTACATCACTAGGGCCTTGACCTAAGCAGTAAATCTCAACTTGTGTTGGTCCTGGTCACTACGGAGTGGATAGACGAGAAATCGCGCCAGCTCATCTTTATAAACGTTAACACAATTACTTTATTCAATATCTTTAATCACACCACCAATTCATCACAGTTGCATAAGTGTAATCTAAATTAGGATAACAGTCTTACTTCACTGAAAGAATCACCAAAAGTCTCAATCTATCTTTATCTATCTTTATTTATTGTTATTTTGTTTAACTTATCATTTTCTAAATCAAAACTGATAGTCAATTATGAGGGTTGTTGAGTAGGCTTAGTGTGTCCACGGATTGATACTCGGTTCTTACCAACACTATATTACCTCACGATAGGTACACTTGCCTTTTGTGTGTGTAGTTAGTATTAGTAATAACCATTTAAAACTGAATCTGTGCAAAAAACTTTTATCAAAATATATATACTATCCGTACGCATCAGGTACCACAACCCTATTTGGGCGTATGGGCACCCTTCAGTCGCACGGCATTCATGCGACTGAACATCATGCGAATGGAGCAATGCGGATGAACACCAATGCGGATGAACACCTAATCGTGCGAATGGACTTCATGCGGATGGACACTATGCGAATGAGCACTTATGCGAATGGACCCTCAATCGCATGACTCCCCATGCGACTGGCCCTCTAGTTGTGTGAATGAGCCTCAGTCGTGCGAATGGACTCCAATCGCACTCCATTTGGCCGTATGGCCTCCAGTCAGTCGCCTAGCCCTAACTGATGCAGAATGAAGTTCATCCGGAACCCAGTCTGCCATTTTCGACCTCCAAGCTCATCCAAACCCATTCTAAGCCCAAATCAACCATCCTAAACCTTAGGAATGCATACTACAACACCATTCAAGCACATAAAGCCTGGAAACAAACTCCAAACACATCACACGCAAACACACCCAAATGGGTCAAACACACACACATACAAAAATGAGTTTACTATGTGTTCCAGACCCAAATCAGTTGAAAACGAGTAAAATAGGGGTCCTAGAACTCACATAAACTACAATAAGAAGAAGAGCTTCGTCTTGACCCGCTATACGATGATTTTGCACACTTGAATCCACCCGAACCATGTCTTTTCTCTTCTCTTCTCCCTTTTCTCTCTTCTTTCTCTCTATGGCTGATGTTTGTGGGTGTGGGGAGAGGGTAAGGGCCGCCCTCTCCCTTCAAATATCCCCACTTACTCAACTTTCTCACGTTGGCGAGTTTGGTCCCCCGACTTTGGACTTTATTTCTTTTTCTTCCTTCGTCGGCTTCAAAGAAAATATCAGGGTGTTACAAGTCCACCCCCTTATATAGGTTTCATCCCCGAAACCTATTATTCCTCAAACAAACGTGGGTAATGTTGCCTCATTACTTCTTCGGTCTCCCACGTTGACTCGGATCCCTTCCTGTGCTTCCACTGTACGCGCACAAGAGGAACCACTTTATTTTTCAGTCTCTTCTTTTTTTGATCGATGATTGTCACCGGTTGTTCCACATAATTGAGCCGTTCGTCTACTTCGATATCCTCCAGTGGAACAATCATATCTTCATCCGCCAAGCACTTCCTTAGATGAGATACGTGGAATGTCGGGTGAATTCCACTTAACTCATCTGGTAATTCCAATCTATAGGCAACCTCTCCTACTTGAGAAATGATTCGGAAAAGGCCTATGTATCTCGAGCTCAACTTGCCCCGCTTTCGGAAACGAATGATACCCTTCCATGGTGAGACCTTCAACATAACCCGGTCACCCACCTGGAACTTTATCGGTCTGCGTTGTTTATCAACATAAGACTTCTGTCTATCTTTGGCTGCCTTCATGAAGGCCTTGATCTTTTCAAGCTTCACAATCATATCCTCGATCACCTCGACGCTCCCTAACTCTTTATGACCAATATCACCCTAACAAACGGGTGTTCTGCATCTCCTACCGTATAGCATCTCATAAGGTGGCATACCAATGCTAGCATGATAGCTGTTGTTGTATGAGAATTCAGCTAACGGTAATTGGTCATCCTAACTTCCTCCAAAATCAATCACACATGCCCGAAGCATGTCCTCCAATTTCTTAATGGTCCTTTCTGACTGACCGTCAGTCTGGGGATGATAAGCCATGCTAATATGTAACCTCGTCCCCATGGCATCGTGGAATTTCTTCCAGAATTTGGATGTAAACCGGGTGTCACGATCGGACACAATAGACACTAGCACACCATGAGGAGCTACAATTTCCTTGATGAACAGATCAGCCAACCTCTCAGATGAGTATGTCTCGCGGATCGGTAGGAAGTGAGCACTCTTCGTCAAGCGGTCAACAATCACCCATATAGCATCATACCCTTTTGGAGTACGCGACAGCTTCGTAATGAAATCCATGGTGATGTGCTCCTACTTCCATTCTGGTATATCCAAAGGTTGGATCTTCCTATACGGATTTTAATGCTCGGCCTTTACTTGCAAGCAAGTAAGGCACTTACTCACATACTCCACTACGTCACGCTTCATACCCGGCCACCAATAATCTTTCTTCATGTCTTGGTACATCTTTGTAGCACCAGGATGAATAGAGTATCGAGTCTTATGAGCTTCATCCATAATCTTCTCCTGTAGATCCCCAAGACGAGGAATCCACATCCGCCCGAATCGGGTATTAACACCGAGTGTGTTTTCACCCAATTCCGCAACCAAACCTCTCATTCTTTGGGACTTAAGACGATCTTTTTTTAAGGCCTCATCTTGAAACTTCTTGACTTGCTTCATCACATCAAAGGTCATGATCAGCTAGTATGCCTTCACCCGAATCGACTCAGGTCTTTCCTTTCGGCTAAGGGCATCCGCCACCACGTTGGCCTTGCCCGGATGATAATGGATCTCACAATCATAGTCCTTTATGAGCTCCAACCATCTTCTCTGCCTCATGTTTAAGTACTTATGCTCGAAGAAGTACTTCAAGCTCTTGTGGTCAGTGAATATGGTGCACTTCGTCCCGTAGAGATAGTGCCTCCAAATCTTTAGTACAAAGACCATAGCTGCCAGCTCCAAGTCATGAGTAGGATAGTTAACCTCATGAACCTTCAATTGTCAGGATGCGTAGGCTATAACTTTCCCCCTCTGCATTAACACGCACCCCAATCCCGAGTAGGAAGCATCAGAATAACCACCAGATCTTCACTTCCATCGGGTAAAGACAATACAGAAGCTTGAGTCAACCTCGCCTTTAACTCCTCAAACGCCTTCTCTTGAACTGGTCCCCATACAAACTTTACATCCTTACGGGTCAACTTAGTTAGTGGAGAAGAGATCCTAGAGAAGTCTTGAATGATTCTTTTGTAATAGCCCGCCAAACCCAAGAAACTACGGATCTCGGATGGCGTCTTTGGAGACTTCCATTGTATCACCACTTCCACCTTTGCCGGATCCACCATAATCCCCTCCGGATTCACCACGTGACCCAAGAATTGAACTTCGCGCAACCAGAACGCGCACTTAGAGAACTTGGTATACAACTTCTCCTTTCTCAATGTCTCCAACACCTCTCAAATATGACCGACAAGCTCTATATCGCTCTTCGAATAAATCAGAATATCATCAATAAACACAATCACCGATTTATCCAACATCGGCCGACACACTCGATTCATCAAGTCCATAAAAGCAGTTGGCGCATTGGTCAAGCCAAATGACATAACGAGAAACTCGTAGTGACCATAACATGTGCGAAAAGCTGTTTTAGGAATATCCTGCTCTTTCACCTTTAGCTGATGATAGCCAGATCGAAGATCTATCCTTGAAAACCAACTGGCACCTTGAAGCTGATCAAACAAATCATTAATCCTCGGTAGTAGGTACCGATTCTTCACCGTCAATTTGTTCAGCTCACGGTAGTCTATACACATCCTCATACTACCGTCCTTCTTCTTTACGAATAAGACCGGAGCACCCCAAGGAGGGATACTCGGTCTAATAAACCCCTTGTCGAGCAGCTCTTGCAATTGCTCCATCAGCTCTTTCATCTCTGTTGGAGCTGGCCGATACGGTGCTTTGGCAACAGGCTGGGCACCTGGTATCAAATCAATCTGAAACTTGATCTCACGGTCCGGTGGCACTCCTGATAAGTCTTCAGGAAACATATCTAGAAAGTCACACACCATCAGTACATCAGACAGTTGTGGTGTTGGCGTATCCACATCCTTTACATAGGCCAAGTAGGCACTACATCCACGCCTCATGCACTTCCCCACCACCACCATTGAAATCACCTTCGGAATCGTAGTAACTCGATCACCATAAACCGTCACCGAGCTACCATCGGGCGTTGTCAAACCAATCATCTTCTTGCGACACATAATGTTTACCTCATAACCCGCTAACCAATCCATTCCGAGAACCAAATCGAAACCACCTAAGGTCATCACAAATGGTCTAATCGGAAATTTATGACCCTCTAATTCCACATCACAACCCTCTATCATCTCAGAAATCCTGGTAGACTTACCTATGGCAGTTTCTACATCAAAGGGTGCGTCAACACGTCTACTACTAACCGGTAGCTTAGTACAAAAAGCAGCAGAAATAAAACTTTTACTAGCACCAAAATCGAACAACACAGAAGCTAAAGTTTGGTTCACCAGAAACGTACCGAACACAACATCAGGGTCTGTCCTAGATTCCTCCTGTGTCATAGTGAATGCCCTGGCGCTCGCCCTCGATCCTTCACTTCCCGTCTTCTTCACCCCGAAACCCTTAGCCCTTGGCTTCTTGCAGTCTCTGCTCATGTGGCCCTCCCCGCCACAGTTAAAACATTTCCCCGCTTTGCACTCCCGTGCCATATGACCTAGCTTCCCACATTTGAAGCACACATTCAGTCCCCACCTACACTCGCCACTATGCTCCTTCCCATATTTGCCACACTTTTTCAATCCCGTACCCGGTGTGGCTTCACGATGTTCATCCACCCGTGCCTTCTTGTTACCTGTCGAGGCATCACCCCGACCAAACCTCTTCCCACTCCAGTTTCAATCACCACCACCCTTCCTATTTCCTTCTGCCACCAGCCCTCTCATCATATAACCTTCCTGCCAAGTCCACCGCCGACCTAAACATGCTCGGTCCAGCAGCAATCATGTGCCTGCGAATATCCCCTGGCAAACCCTGAATGTATCTCTTAATCTTCCGTGACAGAGGCGTCACCTGATCCGGCACCAGACGTGCCATCTCGTTGAAATTCGTGGTATACTGCTGGTGGGTCATCGTTCCCGCCTCCAGCTGCAGGAATTCTCTGCCAATCTTGTCCATCTCCCGGTGAGGACAAAACTCCTCAATCACTAACTTTTTCAACTCCGACCATCTCATCCTCCCAATAGCCCTGCTACCCTTGGCTTGGACTATGTTGTCCCACTAGCATAAAGCCGAGTCCATAAAAGAATGGGCAGGAAACTTCACCTTTTGGTCCTCCCGGCACTCGCTGATATTCAATACAACTTCCATCTCTCTCACCCACCGGTGAGCAGTAGCAGCAGTGCTATTTCCATCAAAAGTAGGGGGCTTACATCGTTGGAATGCCCCATAGTTACAGCCTCGTACTGCCTCCGGTACAGGCTCATCTTCTTCCTCTTCTTTATCATCGAAGAGAATCGTCTCAGTTTCCGGTTGCTCCCGACCTCCTGAGGACCAGTTCCTCTCTTGTCTTTCCCCTTCCCGTACTGCCTTAATCACTTCGGTCACCACAAATGGTAAGATTGTCTGCATGACCTGATGCACTTCCTCAACCACCGCCTCTTTCACCGAGGCCCTCAAGTTTGCGCTCTCATCTCCACCCTCCGGATGAGGGGTCTCGGGTCTTTCAGGAACCACCTTCTCAACTCTAGGTCTGCCTCTTTTGGGTCGTGACGCAGCACCAAGTCCAACACGTAAGGCTTTAGATGATCTACCACCGCCATCCTCTAAGTCACACTGAAAAATTTAAACACCAACACGGTCATTCGAGGGAACAGCTCAGTTTATGTCAACTATAGTAAGTCCCTAATTACAATGACCAGTTATGATTAGCCACTTACTTTACTCTTCATACCCCAAGCATTACCTGTCCTGACTACATCAGTATTTAAATCTACAAATAGCACATAAACCGTATAACATGCACACATAATATCGGTTAACATTACGAAAATACCTGATGGTACACAACTACTCAGACTGGCATCCCTTCCCTTTCCGTCCCATTCTTAGTTTAAGTTAAGGTTTGTTTTGTAAATTTACCCATCTTACTTAAACTTTGGCTCTGATACCAACCTGTAAGGCCCCGTTCGCAGGACGCTTACAGCTGGTCAATCATCGCTCATAAAAGATAGATTCTCATCGTCTTACATAAAAGCGTTGCAGCGGAAACATTTAAACATACATTTCATTTCTATATAAATGCTTTTACAAGTTAATACAACATTCATTTCAAACATAGTTTGTTTGCATTACAATGCAAAAACATTAAACAAAAGAATGTCATCCAAAAGAGCCGAGTAGCCGCCCCGTGCCATCCTCAGCAACATTACCTGCCAACTGGAAACACATAAAAAGTCAACATTACAGAGTGAGTTCTAGTTTTATAATAAAACATACTTTTCTTTCGTTAAAACCATTCTTTACTTTCTTTAAAATCATACGTTACCTTCATACATGCTCACACACAATACGTACACCTAGGTAACATCATTATTATCTTGTCTATGTTCGTTAACTTTCGTTCATTCAACATATATCAATATCATTCATTTCCCATCTAGATCTCGTCAGGATTTACCCTCCTCATGGCACACAGCTACGATTACTGAGGTCGAATGACAAGGATCTCGTTTCGTTCTTATTACGTTATTTCATTAACGTTCCATTCATACATTCTTTCATTCGTACGTTCGTTACTTTCGATGACATGCATATCACCCCGAACCACGAAGCTGGTTACTGGGCCTGAGGTCCTTCATAGACCTCGAACATTGTGCACGAAGCTGACTCCAGTACCTAGGGAAAGTACATTCACCACTTATCTTTTCTCTTTCATTACGGATCAATGCCATGTGCTATACCCCGAACATTATGCACAAAGCTGATTACTGGGCCTGAGGTCCTTCATAGACCTCGAACATTGTGCACGAAGCTGACTCCAGTACCTAGGGAAAGCGGCAAGGATCCCATACATATGGTCAATCACAAGGATTGGACCCCCAGTGTGCATCATTCTGGTGTAGCTAACCCGCACACAGTTGAGCTAACACCATTCATTGGGTGTGAACCTCCATACATTTTCTTAAAAGCCTTTCTTACTTTCATTCGTTCGTTCGTTAATGCAAGCATTCTTTCATTATGTTCCTCTTTTCATTATCTTTCACTTTATGTTACATAATACTTTTCATTCATTCATTAACGTAGCACGTAAAGCCATAGAAAGATAAACATACGTCATAATAAGGAACATCAACATACACTATAGCATCATCATACAGGGCATCATCATACATACATAACATACATCATGCATAAACATGCAATATCATCATGCCCAACATACCATCTAAGATCCCAATGGTTATCTTACATGTACTTACGGGAACTTTCACGTCACAACTTACATCTGCAATTTCCCCCAAAAGTCAGTAATTAAACTATGCTTCTCTTCGGGTACCACAACCCTATTTGGGTGTATGGGCACCCTTCAGTCGCACGGCATTCATGCGATTGGTCATCATGCGAATAGACCAATGCAGATGAACACCAATGCGGATGAACACCCAATCATGTGAATGGACCTCATGCGGATTGACATTATGTGAATGAGCACTTATGCGAATGGACCCTCAGTCGCATGACTCCCTATGCGACTGGCCCTCTAGTCATGCGAATGAGCCTCAGTCATGCGAATGGACTCCAATCGCACTCCATTCGGCCGTATGGCCTCCAGTCGGTCGCCTAGCCCTAACTGATGCAGAATGAAGTTCATCCCGAACCCAATCTGCCATTTTCGACCTCCAAGCTCATCCAAACCCATTCTAAGCCCTAATCAACCATCCTAAACCTTAGGAATGCATACTACAACACCATTCAAGCACACACAAGCCCAGAAACAAACTCTAAACGCATCACACGCAAACATACCCAAATGAGTCAAACACACACACATACAAAAACGGGTTTACTATGTGTTCTAGCCCCAAATCAGTTGAAAACGAGTAAAATAGGGGTCCTAGAACTCATACAAACTACAAGAAGAAGAAGAGCTTCGTCTAGACCCGCTACATGACGATTTTGCACACTTGAATCCACCCGAACCAAATTCTCTTCTCTTCTCCCTTTTCTCTCTTCTTTCTCTCTATAGCTGATGTTTGTGGGTGTGGGGAGAGGGTAAGGGCCGCCCTCTCCCTTCAAATATCCCCACTTACTCAACTTTCTCGCGTTGGCGAGTTTGGTCCCTGACTTTGGACTTTATTTCTTTTTCTTCCTTCGCCGGCTTCAAAGAAAATATCCGGGTGTTACACCAATTTTGATTTCTTACTGTGTAATTAATTGATCCAATTATAATATACTTATCATATTATCAAAGTATCAAATATTTAAGGACTATATAGTATTTAGCATTAGTCTAATAAGTTATCTATCATATATTAAATTACATTTAAACTTATTTTTTGTCAATTTGCAATCACTACTATCTTATATTTCTCTGAAAATTACAATGCTTTCTAATTAAAACTCCTTTCGTTTAGTGAATTTTTATTTTATTAAATTTTTGACTCACCAAAATCAGTTTTCATTGTAAAATTAAATAATCTAATTATAATATATTTATCAAACTATTAAAGTATTATATATTTAAGGAATATATATTATGTAATATAGTATGTAATGTTACTCGGATACATTATTAATTGATCCAATTATAATAATCAATTATTAGATTCAATCAATTCAAATTATTTCCTTTTGTTTTTATCAATAAGTGTACAATCAAATATCATATGGGATACACATTCCATAATTGTATATTTCACAAATACTATAAATTAATACTACATTCTTTGTAAAATTTACATTCGACTTACATTCCCAACTATCAAACAAGGTATGATGTTTTTAAAGTCTATCAAATACAAAACTATGTTCATTTCATAATTGCTATCTTTATAATTATTTCTCATTTTTTTGAAATTTTGCAGTATAATGGCATCCAGGAGAATCACATTGTTTAACGACCTAAGTGTTTTACAGGAAGAGTATACCATAAAGGTTTAAATTATCAGGATTTGAACTAGACAACTATTCAAGGATCCAAGAAAAAATTACTCTTTTGAAATGATAATAATCGATAAAAATATATTCCCACAATCTCATTCTTTCTACTTTTAATTTTCCGTATTAAAAACAATTCACCATATATATATAATTAATTTCTTTTCATTTAATCTTATTCGTGGGGTTCAAGATTGGAGGCTACTGTTGCTGTTATAGATCCAAACACTGATCCTAGCCAACAAAACAGTAAAGATGAAATAAAAGAATACTATGATTGTAGATATATTTCAGCTTGTGAAGCTTCATGGAGAATTTCTGGTTTTGATGTACATTACTGTTATCCATCGGTTATCAAGTTGCCTTTCCATTTGGCAAACCAACAACAAATCATTTATGGTGTTGATGATGATATAAACAACGTACTAAGTAAACCGTCTGTTGCCTCTATAATGTTTTTATCTTGGATGTTTGTTTATATTTATTTATAGTAATTAAATTTATTTCATAACACATTTTACCTTTTTTTAAACTTATTGAATGTGAAACTAATTGCTCACAATTTCTATTTATTAATTCCAGTTTTGTCTCTAACAAACAATCAAATAAAATTTTGACGTTGTATGAGATTGAAAAGTATTTATTACGTAATAGTTCGACACTTAAGTCATTTACAAGTATGCCTTACCTGGACAATGATTGTTTGTCTTGTTCAAATAATCGTTTAATTAGCAAGGAGTTACTGTATGATGTAGCAAACAAGATGACTGAATTTGAAAATCTTCGGAATTCTTTAACGGATGAACAACAATTAGTTTTTAATTACATCATGACTGTTGCTAAGTTAATAAAGAAGGAGTTTTTTTCATTTATGGATATGACGAAACTGGTAAAACCTTTCTATGGAAGACATTAGCCGCAACAATAAGGTCTAAATGTGTGATTGTATTAAATGTAGCATTCAGTGGAATACCATCTTTGTTGCTTACCGGAGGTCGTACTCCACACTCACGTTGGAATACCATCTTTGTTGCTTACTGGAGGTCGTACTCCACACTCACGTTCCATATTCCATTAAATGTGAACGAAGATTCTGTTTGTTATAGAAAACCGAACAGTGAAGTTTTGTCATCTATTAAAGCAAACAAAATTGATTATTTGGGATGAAACATCCATGACTCATAAGCACGCATTTGAAGCACTAGACAGGACGGTGAATAATGTATTAACTATAAATACTTTCATACTTTCAGATATCCCATTTGGTGGTAAAGTATTATTTTTATGGCAATGTTTGACAAATTTTACCTGTGGTTCCAAATGATAGTCGTCAAGAAATTGTTAATGCATCATTAAGCTCATCATACATTTTGAATAAATGCAAGTTACTTTAACAAAAAATCTACGACTAAAAGCCAAGGGACAAGGTGTTGACACTAAAGGAATTGAACAATTTACTACATGGCTTCTTGATATAAGAGAGGGTAATGTTAGTGGTTATAACGATGGTGAGGCAACTATACTATACCTGATGGACTCTTCATCAATGAATCGATCGATCATTTAGCAAGTTTGATTCAATTTTATTTACCCATCCATGTTAGAGAACTACAAAGACAAAAAGAACTTTCATGAGAGAGCAATTCTTGCACCAAAATGAGGTTGTTCATGAAATTAACGATCGTCTGCTTTCACTTTTCCCTGGTAATGAGATAAAGTATCTTAGTTCGGATAACATATGTCAAACAGAACATTTTAATATCCCGTTACAAGAAATTTGTACTCTCCTGATTTTTTAAATGGCCTTCAAATATCCGCATTGCCAAATCACATGTTACCATTGAATGTGGGAGTTCCCGTTATACTTCTAAGTAGCATCGAGCAATAAAATAGTCTTTCCAATGGTACTCGCCTACAAATTGTCTATTTGGGAAACATGCTATTGAAGTTGAGATAACATCTAGAAGTAATATTGGATGCCGAATATTTATTCCAAGAATTAATCTCATGCCATCTGATAAAAAATCCCTTTCAAATTCAAAAGAAAACAATTTCCATTAACTATATATTTTGCAATGACTATTAACAAAAGTCAAGGATCATTGTCAAAAGTTGCTTTGTATTTAAAAGAACCAGTTTTCACTCATGGGCAGTTATACGTGGCTTTATCAAAGGTGAAGATTACAAACGGTGTAAAATTACTCATTTTAGATCAAAATGGTAACATTACCAATGAGACACAAAACGTTGTATACAAACATGTGTTTAGACATCTATGAGAAAGTTTTGAGAGCATAAATGCTATTTTAATTCTATTTTCATACTTTGAATTTTTCATAATATTTATTATGTAATCAATATTTAATGAAAGTCTGGCTGTTTAAATCACCGTGTATCACATGAGCTCTAACCTAGTAATATATATATATTTAAATCTATATATCTATACATTACCTAATCTATAACATCTATCTATACTATTAAAAGAAGGTTTTTATATGTCAGTTATCATAATTTTAAAGCTCCTAAATTTTATTTTCTCGCTTCTCTCTCTTTTTAAATATCACATTAATTATAAATGATATTATTTAATTCTTTACGTATTAAGAATATTGTTATTAAATTAAAAAGAGATCTTTCTATAAATGCTGCTCATAAAGAAAAGTTTTTTTAATAAAATAATAAATTATTTTAGAAAAAAATATCAACTTTTAAAAACACAATACATTTTAAAACCTATGGCTTTTAAAAACTAAAATTCTTATGAAACAAAAATAATTAAATTTCAAAGGTATAATAAAGAAATTATTTAAAATGACACTTTTTTAGTTTGTTTTGAAACAATTTGTTTACAAATCAACTTTTTTTCAATAAATAAAAATTTAAAAAATGACATCGTGCTTTTATCGTTCGTACGTAATCTCAATCATATCTTATATTAAAAGATAATTTTATAATCCATTAATTTTTATTAATAACTATTTAATATTTTATTTATTCAACCCGTGTAACACACGGAATACTAACCTAGTATAATAAACTAAATTTTTTTTGAAACCACGTGTCATCATTCTAGCACGTCAAATGATACGTGTCATCATTCTAGCATATCAAAAAAATTAATCTCTCTCTCTCATAATAAATACGAAAATTATAACAACAATCATTTTGCCTTTCCTCTATTTTTAAAATATGTTAAACAAACATATCTATATTTATGTTTTTTTGTTTCTCTCATATTAAATAATAACTATTTTAAGTAAGTAAATTAAACTATAAACATCTAAAATATAAATTATTCTTATTTTAATAATTTATTAATACATATTAAATTATATGATTTCAGACATATTTTATCTTTAAATATAGCATAGTAATTTCCAATTTCATTATTTGTTATAATTTTTAGTTATTTATTTTATTTTTATTTCACTAATAACTAATAACATCTAGAAAATATGATATTCATAAAACTAATGGTTTTGACATGTTTTATTTTTTCCATCCGTGTAGTACATGAGCTCTAACCTAGTTTACATAATAAAAGAAGATTTCGAGATGGCATGTGTCGTGATATTAACCTTCCATATTTGAGTTTTTCCGGATCTCTCTCATAATAAATGATAATAATATATTTTAATTTATATTATATGTAAGGCCCCGTTCCCGGGACGCTAACAGCTGATCAATCATCGCACTTAAAACATGTAATTATATTATCCTTACTAAAATCATGCAGCGGAAACACTTTAAACAAACATTTCATTTTCTTTAAATAAACACTTTTGCAAAATAATACATCGTTCGTTACAAAATATCGTTCGTTCGTATTACAATGCAAAAACGTTATACAAAAGAATGCCATCCGAAAATGAGCCAAGTAGCCGCCTCGTGCCATCCTCAGCAATCACTACCTGCCAACTGGAAATACATAAAAAGTCAGCGTTGCTGAGTGAGTTCTAGTTTTATAAAACGTTACATTACCTTTCATTCGTTAAAACATTTTCTTTACTATCGCACGTGATCACATATCATACGTACATCAAGGTAATAGTTATTATCTTCATCATCGTTCGTTTCGTACATTTCGCACGTATCGCACATTTCGTACTTATCGCACTTTTCGTACATTTATTTTATTTTCACTTCTATCTAGGTCCTGTCATGTACTTAACTCCCCTCTTGAGCACAAAGCCATATCATCTAGGGTTAAGTGACAAGGACCCCATATTGTACATATAGAGTAGTCACATAGACTAACTCCCCCTGTGTGTGTGTGAGCTCTTATGTGTTAGCCTAAATCGCACGCTACATAACACACAGTAATTAAAATCGCACGTATTGGAGCAGTCATCAAGACTAACTCTTACTGTGTGTATGAACCCTTATGAGTTAGCCAAAATCGCACGCTGTAAACACACAGTTGAGCTAACAACTCTCAATGAGTTGTGAACCTCCTTTCATTTGCTTGCAAGACTTTTCATTCGTTCATTATGTTCCACTTTCATTATCTTAATTCTTTCACTTCGTTAAGATAATACTTTATGTTCATTATCATAATCACACCACGTAAAGTCAGGTCATCACACGTAATAAGGAACATATCATACAACATACATAATCATCATACATCAAGTCACATCATACATCACCCATCACATCAATCTATGACTTCAAAAAGTCAACTAACATAACCCCCGGGAACCTCCCAAGTCAAAGCCTACATTACTCCTTTTCCCGAAAATCAGAGGATAAACTATGTCCTTTCGGGCGCATGAGCCCTATTTGAGCGTATGGACACTATGGGCGAATGAATCTCAGTCGCATGGCATTCAGGAGCATGGACTTCAGTCCTATAACATCCAGGCGCATGGCCCTCAGTCGCATGACCTTCATGCGTATGAACCTCAGTCGCATGGCGTTCAGTCGCATGGCGTTCAGTCGCATGGCGTTCAGTCGCATGGCACTCAGGCGCATGGACTTCAGTCACATGGCTTCCAGTCATGTGACCTTCAGTCTCATGCTTTCCAGGCGTATGACCCTCAGTCGCATGCCATTTGGCCGTATGGCCTCCAATCGCATGCCATTCGGTCGCACGACTCCCAGTCGCATGAGCCCTAGTTGGGTGCAGAATGCAGTCTTCTTCGAACCTTAACTGCAGTTTTGGCCTCCAACCCTTTTTCTAACCTGTTCTAGGCTATAACCAACCATTCTAAGCCTTAGAAACATAACCACGACATCATTCAAGCACAACCAAGCCCGAAATCAAACCCCACCCGAGTCATACACATACACATACACATACACATACATACTGGTTTAACACCCCACATAACAAAATAATTTTCAGATGTGTTCTAGCTCTAAAATCAGTCAAAAATGTGTAAAAGAGGGGTCCTAGAACTCACATTAACAGCCTCTTCGAGTAGAGCTTCCTACAAACCCGCTTAACTTCGACCTTTGCACCTTGATTTCTTCAAAAACCTGAAACTTGCCCTTTTCTCCCTTTCTTTCTCCTTGACCGATTGAAATGGTGAATGGGAGAGGGGAAAGGGCTGCCATCCCCTTTTACCCACTCTTCCAAACCTTTTCTTCTTTTTGGCAAGATTGGTCCCTCAACTTGGACTTTACTTCTTTTCTTTCTTTTTATTCTTTCTTTGATTTTAAAGGAAAATAACAGGGTGTTACATTATATAAAACATTCCATATTAAAAAGATAGATATTGTAAAATTTAAAAGTTAGATTATTTATTAAAAAATCACTTAAAAAATAAAAAGATACAAACATTTTAGTAAACAAAAATTTTAAAATAAAAACTATTTTAAAACCATTTTCTGATGTTTTACAAGGATGATTCAAAAAAATGAAATTATTTAAAAAAACAAATTGTTTAAGAAAACAATAAAAAATGTTTTTTATAAAATAAAAACTCAAAATGATATTATTATTATTTATTTGAAGTACTTACTTATACGTAGCTCAATCATATTTTACTGATGTTTTTTTAACGTTTGTTACAAAGTATTTAATATTTTATTAATACAACACGTGTAATACACGGAGTATTAGACTACTATTAATACAAAGAAGTTTTTAGATATTTGTAAACATTAATTTTATTTTTATACGCTATTTGATATTTGTCATGTAATTTGCTTTTATACATATTTATTCAGTATTTACTTGCATATATATTGAGATGCTTATTAGTACTAAGTAATTATTCTTTATTGTACTTATTTTAAAATTAATTTTTTCAATCCGTGTAGGAAGCGGGCATTAGGCTAGTTTTAAATATGTTGATGCAAAGTGTTTATTTTTATCAAAGTTTTGCTATAAATTTTATCTAAAAATCAACTTGAATCAAAATATAATATATTTTAATTGTTTTTAATGAAGTTCAGAGTGTACCTTAACCGAAGATTAAATTAACATCTTGAATGATATTGGAAATTTTTAATATTTCCTAAACCTTAATAGTAACTATTAAATATCTCATTTATTCGATCCGTTATATACATATTTTTAATCTCATTTAAATCATAATATACGTGTTTCTAATCTCATTTAAATCATAATATACTTGGTTTTAATATCATTTAAATAATTCATTCATCTTATTTCATGTTATATGATATTTCATTATTTCAACATTTCTTTTTTGGTCTTTGGTGGCTTAAATAAATTTTTGGTAGTGAATTTTAAGCGTCTAAACAAAATAGCATGAATATTAACTAATTGCATATCATAACTATAACTTTTATATAGTTTTACTCCTCTTTTTTACTGATTTATTATATTTAAAGTTATTTAATTAGTTTATTTCTGTTACATAAATCTATAAATAATTTGGCTAAAAATAGTACAAAGATATCATCATATTACAAGAAAATAGGGAGATGATATGCTACAAAGGCTATATATTCTAAAAAGGGTGAGAAGTAATTCTGGTCATTCGATCAACTCATTAAAATAGATCAATGGTTCAAAAAAACGCGCTGACAAACATGTAAATAAGTGGAAAACTGCTAACAGGTGGAGGGGCAAAAAAGTAATTTGACACAATGGTTGTTTGACACAATGGTTGTTTGACACAATGGTTGTTTGACACAATGGCTGTTTGACACAATGGTTGTTTGACACAATAATTGTTTGAAACAGTGGTAATTTGACACAATGGTAGTTTGACACAATGCTAGTTTGACACAATGGTAGTTTGACACAATGTTAATTTGAAACAATAGTAATTTGGTATGTTGGCATGCTCTTATATTTTGCTATGTGTGGCATGTTAATATTTGTTGCTATATGTTGCTTTACATTACACAATAGTATTTTGGTAACTTGTTTTTATCGTCAAAATCAAACGTAAACAAAACTCTTCAAATATGACACAATGAGTCTTATGACACAATGATATAATGACACAATGAATATAATGACATAATGAATATAATGACACAATGAATATAATGACACAATGAATATAATGACACAATGAATATAATGACACAATTAATCTTATGACATAATGAATCCGATTCTTGAATAGGCATAGAATCAACTGTTGAGGTGCTTGAAGCTTGTTTATCCTTAATGCTTTAAGATATAAACTACAATTGTGTATAATATGACCAGGTTGTTTGCAGAACCCACAATTTCTCAACTTTTTTCCTGTTTGTTCGATAGCTAACTCATGAGCTGACTTCATTCTTTTCGGCCTACCTTTTGTCTTTTGCTTAACAGGTACACGGAATTTTACTTCATTTCGTTCGTTCCCTCCAGTTAACTCTGCAGACCTATCTCTCCTGCTTGGAGGTGGGGCGACCATTTGAACTTCATCAGCCTTAAACTTGTAACTATTCAAATAATCAAGATAAAAACACAACTCGTCTTTGTTCGAAACCAATTGATTAACAATATTTGTTTTATTCAGACACAATTACAATACAAAAGATACAATGACGAACAAAAAGACACAATGATGATATCTAAGACACAATGATGATGTCAATCAATAACAAAATTCATATAACAAACACAACAGCATAAAAGACACAACATACAGAGACTCACCTGATATTTATAAAATATGTTCAACAACATATTGATAATGTCTAGAGTAATCTAACAGTATAGACACAATAACTGTTTTATTCAGACACAATGACAATACAAAAGACACAATGACGAATAAAAAGACACAATGATGATACCTATGACACAATGATGATACCTATGACACAATGATGATGTCAATCAATAACAAAATTCACAGAAATCAGACAGTATAGATACAATGATGATCCAAACGACAAAATTACGGTGCGAAAATTAACATGCTATTTCAATTACAGTATATAATCGTCTTCATACGTACCAAACTGATGATCAATCGTCGACATCGGCGAAGTAATTGATGTAAAGCAATCTTCAACAGATGAATTCGATCGTTTGAATCTTCAACGATTGAAATTGATGTAAGCTGAAACTTCGTACGTTTAAATCTTCAACGATTGAAATTGGTGTAAGATGAATTCGATCGTTTGATCGGTTGAAAACCTCAATCGTACAGAAAAAGTCAATATATCCCACACATTCATCTTAATAAATTAGACTTGCTAAAATACCACTCCTTCCATTTTTAAAAATATGTCACATGTCACTAATCAATTGCTTCTCACACTTTTTACATAATGTTTCCTTTGTATTTGAACTTTTCTAAAAAAATAAACCTAAATAAATGTTTGTAATATTTTAATTAATTATTTGCGGATATAAGAATGACGTGCACGATATATTGCCAAACTTTTAAGCTTAAATAGTCAAACTTAAAGAAATGTTTTGAATTGAATGGCATTTATCGTGGTTAGTTGTTCAACTAGAAAATATTTATATTAGCTTATATTGCGGATATAAGAATGACGTGCACGATATATTCTTAAAGAAATGTTGTGAATATATTGCCAAACTTTTAAGTTCATATTTATATACACTAGAGCAATAATAGTGTGTAAAAGAAAAAAAAAACTTATTAGGCCCTTATATTGTTAATTATATCATATATATATATAGGGGGGGGGGGGTAAAGGTGCACAAACTAGGATTAAAACCTAACCCAGGTCGGGTTTAAGTGAATTGTTTGCAAACCGGGTTTGATTGAATTTCGGGTCAAGTTTAGGTTGGGTTGAGGCAGGATAGAACCCTACCCGATAGGAACCGGTATGGTCGGGTTGGGACCGGTTGGGTTTAAAATGGGTTGGTTTAAAATAATATTATTTTTATAAATTTATCCACTAAAAAACT
Source organism: Flaveria linearis (assembly GCA_024085815.1). Lineage (NCBI taxonomy): Eukaryota > Viridiplantae > Streptophyta > Magnoliopsida > Asterales > Asteraceae > Flaveria > Flaveria linearis. The sequence continues at coordinate 6,521,515 of CM044006.1, read as the reverse complement.
TCTCCTTAAATAAACAAAAAATATAATTAACATAATTTCTAACATCACTAAAATTAACTTAAAATTAAATAATTACTGCATTAAAAATAAAAAAAATTAACTAAATAATTTCTGACTTAAAATTAAAATTAACATAACATTAAACAATTTATAACTTAAAGAAATTACAATTACTCGTTGGTTAAAAGCTCTCAAATTGCTAACTTAGCAAACTGTCTTTCATGAACTCGTTAGTATTCAACACAAGGTTCTTGAAGTGCATTTGCATCTTTGTTAGCATCTTCCAGAAGGTCTATTCGTCAACTGTAGATTTTGTGAGATATTTTAACAACTGTCTTTATTATTATTATTATTTTAAATTTGTTGTTCTTTAATCTCGTGTACAGATCTCGTTGAATAATTCATATCCTTGTCAAATTTACTTTTAACGCAATCCCAGAAATCTTCAGTAGTAGTCTCGTTCGAAAAGTTTACCAAGTTGTTGCCAAGTCGTACTTCGTCATCGCTCCAAACGATTAGCATATTTTCAACTAGAAAGCTAATTATAATTGTTACAAAAGGATTGCAATTTTTTGGTGTAAAAAGCGAATAATATAAGTTTTTTTATAATGTATCTCATAACGGTTGAATTTATAGTCGTTGTTAACACTTTAATATATTGACGTTGCCAACTATTGAACTTATAGCTGTTGCTAACGGGTGAATTAGTAGTCGTTCGCCAACTGTAATAATATTTAAATGTTTAATTAATAATAGCCATTACAAAATTTAACTTTTATTAATATTCAAACATGACAAAAGAAAATATAAATCATTTACATAAATTTAGAAAATAAAATGCAAATACAAATTATTTTAAATTTCATTCGACTTTGTCGCCATTGTTGTCAATGCTCTGAGACAAATCAATGTAAGTTCTTTGTGTATGGAGACGATCATCCACTTTGCACTTCTTAATCGTGTATTTCTTCTTTAATTTTATATTTTTTCAAGGCTTGATCAATCTTGTCTTTATTCAACCGCGTCTAAGGGGTATTTTAAACAAACACACATCTCTATCGTTGTTGAAGTTAGTCTTGTTTTTCGTATTGATAACACCCTGCCATTAACAGAAAATGTAGATTCCGAAACTATCGTGAAAGGTTGGATAGTTATTAAATCACGAATCATAACGACTTAAACCGGAAATTATGATTCTTTTTCTTTTTACGAGACCGAGATTCAAAAACTTCAAAATTCTTCTACTGCCAAACTAGATAAAAAATTTGGTACCGATATACCTCTTTGAGATCGCTACTTGGTGTATTCCCTTTTTTATTTAATTTTTTCATTTATAAAGTATTATATAAATTAAAAATCAGGTTCCTACTTGAGCTAGTGGTGTGCATGAATGGTACAAGTATTTTTAATGAGGTTTTTCGCACAATTTAGTTTTAAAAAGGTTTTCACTAAAACACAAAATGTAAGTGTACTTGTCGTATAGTAATACGATGATAGTAATAACCGAGTATCAATCTATGAACACACTTAGTTTACTCAACAACCTTACCAATTAAAAATCTGATTGGGTTTTGATTTGAGAAAATGATTTAGTTTGTTTTAAGTGACCAATTTTTAATTTTTTTAAAATAGTAAATTTGAAACTTAAATAAAAAACAAATGAACTATAGAGACTTTTGATGATTTTGAGAGAAGCAATGCTATCATCCTAATTTATGTTCTACTTTAATAACTGTGATGAATTTGTGGCGTAGTTTATAAATATTTGATCAATATAATCATGTTAATGTTATGACATGAAATATCAACACTAAAACCGCAGGGACCATTTCTGTAAAATTTTTAAAACCCAACCCCCTTCCCCGTTTATCCGGTCGTTCACCGGCGACTTTCCGGCGACACTCCGGCGAGGCCAAAACGGCCAAATTATTCGATTTTTAACCTCGAAACGTTTCCAATCTCACTCGTATCGACGATCTGTTTGATCAACTTCAAGGAGCTACTATATTCTCGAAGATTGATCTACGTTCTGGATATCACTAATTACGTGTCCATGATGATGACATCCCAAAGACCGCGTTTCGTACTCGTTATGGGCACTATGAGTTTACGGTGATGCCTTTTGGCTTGACTAATGCTCCTGCTGTTTTCATGGATCTCATGAATCGAGTATGCAAGCCTTATCTAGATAAGTTTGTGATCGTCTTCATTGATGACATCCTCATCTACTCCAAAACCAACGCCGAGCATGAACTGCATTTGCTTGAAGAAAGAGCAATTGTACGCGAAGTTCTCGAAGTGTGATTTCTGGCTCGAGGAGGTTCAATTTCTAGGACACGTGGTGAATAGCCAAGGAATTCACGTTGACCCTGCAAAGGTGGAAGCTGTGAAGAATTGGTGTGTTCCCACGACACCGACCGAGAAGCCGCTCACTTCCTTAACACAAAGGAATAAACCATTCGAGTGGGGGCCCGAGCAAGAGGAAGCTTTTGAAACATTAAAACACAAACTAAGCAATGCTCCTATCTTGACCCTACCCGATGGAAACGATGATTTCACCGTATATTGTGATGCTTCAAAACAAGGTCTTGGTTGTGTTCTTATGCAACGAGGAAAGGTGATAGCTTATGCATCAAGACAATTGAAGGTTCACGAGGTGAATTAAACGACTCATGATCTTGAACTCGGTGCTGTGGTTTTCGCTTTGAAGATCTGGCGACATTACCTTTATGGGACGAAATGCATAGTCTACACCGACCACAAAAGTCTCCAACATGTGTTCAACCAAAAAGATCTCAACATGAGACAAAGACGTTGGATCGAGTTAATCAGCGACTACGACTGTGACATTCGCTATCATCCTGGAAAGGCGAATGTTGTAGCCAACGCGCTGAGTCGCAAGGTCCATAACAAAACCGTCTCACTACAAGGAATCCGAGATCGAAGACAGTGGTTTCACACGTTAAGAGAATTTGATACCGAGGTTCGTGTGGATATTAACGAGGCTACTATCATGCTCCAAAACATAAGAATTGATAGTGATCTCGAGTTATGCATTCGCAAGGCTCAACAAGCGGCAATAACCGACGAAGGAAGTAATGAGGATTTGGTGTCTAACGTTCGATCACAACTGGAGGAAAAACCAAACGGTCTATGGTACTTTCTCAATCGACTTTGGATCCCAAATCGTGATAACCTTCGACACATCATTTTGAACGAAGCTCATCACACCCGATATTCTATTCATCCTGGCTCCGATAAAATGTACATGGACTTGCGTGGTCAATATTGGTGGCCTGGAATGAAGAAAGATATTGCGGTTTATGTCTCCAAATGTCTCACGTGTGCAAGAGTCAAAACCGAGCATCAACGACCAAGTGGTTTACTTGAACAACCTGAAATCCCTATGTGGAAATAGGAACATGTATCCATGCATCTCATAACCAAGTTACCACGTACTCCTCGTGGTCATGATAGTATATGGGTGATTGTGGATCGAGACGGCACATTTCATACCTATACGAGACACTTACAAGGTTTCAAGACTAGCTCGCATATACATTGATGAAATTGTTAGTCGTCATGGCGTACCGTTGCACATCATTTCTGATCGAGATGCTCGTTTCACTTCACACTTTTGGTCATCTATGAAAGAACTCTTGGGTACTCAATTAGATTTAAGTACGGCTTACCATCCTCAAACTGATGGCCAAACCGAACGAACAATCCAAACCCTCGAGGATTTGCTACGACTATGTGTTCTTGACTTTAGTGGTAATTGGGATACGCATTTACCGCTCGCGGAATTTTCGTATAACAATAGTTATCACTCGAGTATCAAGATGGCACCGTTCGAAGCACTTTATGGTCGTAAATGCCGATCACCGATCTGTTGGACCGACATTGGTGAAAACTTTATCACTGGTCCTGAACTTATACAAGAAACGACCGATAAAGTCGCTACAATCCGCAAGAACCTTGAAGTGGCAAGAAGTCGACAAAAGAGCTATGCCGATAAGCATCGTAAACCGTTGGAGTTTCAAGTTGGTGATATGGTTCTTCATAAGGTTTCACCATGGAAAGGCGTTATTCGCTTTGGAAAGAAGGGCAAACTAGCTCCGAGATTTGTAGGACCTTTCAAAATCCTGAAAAGGATTGGGAAAGTGGCTTATAAACTGGAACTACCTTCCGACCTTAGTGGAGTTTATCCTGTGTTCCATGTCTCAAACTTAAGAAAGTGTTTGGCCGACGAGGGTCTGCATGTTCCACTGGAAGACATTCAGATCGACGAGTCATTGCACTTCATCGAGAAACCTGTCGAGATTATGGATCGCATTATGAAGAAGACTAGGACCACAACTACTCCAATTGTCAAGGTTCGTTGGGAGAACAAGTGTGGAGCTGAGTTCACGTGGGAGCGGGAAGATCATATGAAGCAGAGATACCCATATTTGTTCTTTTAGTTCATTTTTAATTTCTAAACGAAATTCTTTAAAGTAGGGGAGACGGTAACATCTTGTATTAAAGTTTATTTTTAATCAATGAGAAAGCTTATAATGTTAACTATAAGCCACACACTTTAGACTCTCTTTTTACCTCTAATGGCTCTGCCATTGCACATAAAGTAAACACTAAAGCGGTCAGCTTAATCGATGATGAATTTTCTTCTTTTGATTCTTTATCAAAACCTGAAAGTTCTCCAAGTGTCCTCATCTTTTCGTCTCAGCTTCCTCGTAAACAAATTTCGGGACGAAATTTCCTAAAGTAGGGGAGACTGTAACATCTCGTATTTCAGCGTTTAACCTTTTATTATAATAATAATAATAATAATAATAATAATGATTATAATAATAATAATGATAAAACAATAATAATAATAATAATAATAATAATAATAATAAAAATGATAATAATAATAATAATACTACTAATAATAATAATAATAATAGTAATAATAATAATAATAATAATAATATATAATAATAATAATAATAATAATAATAATAATATAATAATAATAATAATAATAATAATAATAATAATAATAATAAAGTTTCAGGGGCCAATTTTGTCAATTTGGAACTTCAAAAAGAAGTTTATGAAATGAAATATCAACACTAAAACCGCAGGGACCATTTCTGTAAAATTTTTAAAACCCAACCCCCTTCCCCGATTTTCCGGCCGGTCACCGGCGCAACTCCGGCGACACTCCGGCGAGGCCAAAACGGCCAAATTATTCGATTTTTAACCTCGAAACCGTTTCCAATGCATTTTTCGGGTAGATTCGAACCCAATGCACCTTTAAACACGCGTTAATCATCGATTTAAGCATAACATTGGATCCAACTTTTTTCCCGACCGTTCAAAGCTAATCAACCCATTCAAACATCACTTTAGACAAATTGATTCAATCAGATCAAACTTTATCTAGCTATAAATTGAATACAACTTGCAATTCAAATCGAAAACACCTAAACAACTAAAATCGATCATCACCCTCTGTCGGACCTGCAACTCTATCGAACACCATCTTCCGAATCTTCTAAACCCAAATTAACATAGGGCTTTTGACCATTATCATCAATAGAAACTATCTGCAAAGTTAATTTGATTTCCATCGAGGTTTGATCATCATTCGGTTTCAAAACAACTGCGAACTGTTCTTCATCTATCCCCGACGAATTAGGTACTCAATCAAGTAATTAAGAGCATCATTGTACTCGATTTTACATGAGGATCAAAAGCCCCATGATTTAATTGTTAACAACTCCGATTCGAACTCCAATTTTGGACCTGTTCGAGTTAGGGTTCATGGGATTTGGGGAGGGGATCGCGGGTTGTGCTTAAAACAATTGGGAACCATTCATAACCGCGGCTGCGGCCTTGGTTCACTGGTTTGGTGCATGTGTGTGTAAACAGGAGGTCCCGGGTTCGACCCCGGGCACCCCCATTATTTTTTTTAATTGGCTTTTTAAGCCTTTAAAAATCATAAAAAAATTCTGAAAATTCTAAAAATTTATTTTATAAACTCTAATTATTTTAAAAGTTATCCAATAATTTTCTGTAAATTATTTCATTGAAAACACTTTAATTTTATATATAATATCAAATAACAAATAATATAATTGGTTTATTTTATAAAAACATGATTTTAAATAATAGTTTAAAGTATTAAATTATTATTGATCACGATGTTAACGTAATTATGAATTTCTCACAGAAATTATATGCGTTTCATAATTAATTTCACAAATTACTATAAAGAATTAAATTCCTTTAAAAATTTCATAAATAATACTTTTCTTTTATTAAACTAAACTATATATAATTAACTTTATTTAAGCATAAAAACCCCTAAATACTTGTCGAAACCCTAGTTCGCGTTAAAACGTTAAAACTTAATATATTAAACTTAATTTCATTTCTAGAAAAGACATATTTCTTTCAAACAAATATAATATACAAACCCCAAAATTCTAAAACCTTAGTTCACGTCTAAATGTTAAACTTATTGTCGAACTTAATCTTGTAATAATATGTTTTAGGTACCTTGTAAAGGAATTCGTTGAAACGACGCGCGTTATTATTTCTTATTAATCATTCAATTTATACTTAATCGTCAAGTGAGTATGTCTATACCCATTTTATTATTTCACACACTTTTAGGTGAAACATGTTACCGTATAAACGTTACACTTGTAAACACGTTGAATCTTGTAAACCTATGGCAATTTACTTGTATGTTGTGATTAGTCGAATCATGTAGCTACCATGTAATGTCGAATATATGTACAATCATTAACTATTGCTAGCCTGGCGACGTCATAGATCTATGGGCCTGACAAGCCTGCTTGGTTTATCCAAGTACACTTAGCTAATCGTATATGCTTGTAAACGTTTGAGACTTGTAAAACTTTGTCAAGGTTTGATTGTGCATTCTGTCTTACATCCCTAGTTACCTTGTTCTCTAATTTACAACATGAATTGCCATCTTTTATATACTTACGTTTATCCTAAATCAACCCCGCAGTGATAATTAAAGTTGCAATGAGTAACTTAAAAGATAACCACGGACCCCTGTGATGTATAACCACTGACCCCTGTGATGTATAACCACGGACCCCTATGATGTAGGTAATGTTTGTGCAGCTTTTTAACATATGATTTCTAAAAACACAACTTAATGTTAGAAAGAGAGTTGATCAAGTTTATTTTTAATATACTATAAATTTTAGAAAACCATAATTACTATTATAGATTTCTCAGACAAAGTAAAAAGGAACCTACAAATGATCAGAAAATTAAAGTGATATGATTTCTAATAATCATTTCTAGTTCATTAGACATGAGTTTATTATGAAATATGGTTTTGCAAATAGAAGGTTAGTTCATACGTTTTTCAACATTGTATGACATTTATAACCACATATAATAAGTTTATTACTTTTATGCAAATGTAGATGCTATCCATCAAAAAATATTCAAAATTACCAAAACAATAACATAATATAAACCACACCATTAATTCATTACAAGTTACATAATTTTTTACAAATTAAGATGATATTAAGAGTTTAGTTCACAATGAGTGTGAACCTCACAATATAGATAAAAGATAGTAGTGAATCATTAGTAAATTAAAACAATTAAACCGATGATCCAATACAGATGATGTTAATCGATCCTGAGCCTCTTCAAAGTGTTTAATTATAATACCCAAAATAATAATAATAATAATAATAATAATAATAATAATAATAATAATAATAATAATAATAATAATAATAGTAAAAGTTCAGGGGGCATTTGTGCCATTTTGGAAACTTATTTTAATAAGTTGGTGCAAAAGTAAAAAGAATGTAAACCACAGGGACTATTTGTGTAAATTTGAAAAAACAAAACTCTCTGTCTCTCTCCCCGTCGACCACCACTGTTCCGGCCACTTCACCCGCGGCTCCAGCGACCCTCAAACATACACAATAAAGCGGTTTTGACTCGATTACACCTTCCCGACACATTCGAGTGGGGATTCGAACACCGTACCCCACATCAATTTGATTATTAGGGTTGGTTTAGTGGGATCTAACCTTTCGGCCGACCACCCACACAATCGCGCACTGAACAATAAAATTAATCAAATTAATTGTGCACATACAATCACTTAATCGTTTAAAACATTCCATTGAGTTTCATATCATCTAAGAAACACACAAAGCACACCTCCGATCACCTCTGTTCATCGCGACCTGCAACTATTCGAATACCATCTTCAGTGCTTCAAAACTCGAATTAAATAGAGGGCTTTCATCATTTGATCGATTAGAAGCTCCCTGTAAAGCGAATTGAATTATTATCCACATTTGCACATCGATTGGACCTCGGGCAGCCGCGACCTATCCTTCGATTGTTCTTGACGTTTTGCACTTCACATCAGGTAAATTGAACATACATACATGCTCGATTTTAGTCTAGAAATGAAAGCCCTATGGTTGTTTGGTTAACAATATCGGATTGATGATCAATTTCGGGGACAATCGGATCTAGGGCTTGTAATAGAATTGGGGAAATTGGGGATTTGTTTAAAGACTGGTTTTAAGATTTAAAAGCTGATTCATACCGCGGCTGTAAGCCTTGGTCTACCGGTTCTGTGCTTGCTTGAAATCCTGGAGGTCCCGGGTTCGAACCCGGGCACCCTCACCCATTTTTTTAGGCTTTTTCAGCCTTAAAAAAATTATGTAAAATTCCTAAAAATCTTAGAAATCTGTTTTATAAACCTTGTTTATTTTACGAGTTATCCGATTATTTTCTGTAAATTTATTTATTTAAAAACCTTAACAATTTTTATATATAATATCAACAAACGTTATAATTAGTTTATTTTGTTTATAAAATAAACTTTAAATAGTTGAAATCACTAAAAAGATTATCAATCACACGTTTAACTAGTTTTCAGGAGTATTTTGAGATGTGATTTTGTAAATGACAAACGGATTTGTAATATGATTAGGCCCGTATTTTACAGCCAACTTACAGAGGCCATAACTTTTTCATAACAGATTCAAATCAGTTAAACTTTATGTCCATGACGAAGTTCGTCGAAAGGCGAATCCGTTGATATATAAAACATCGAAAACTCATTCGTTTAGACCTCCAAACAGTCGTTTTCGTAACAGCTAGCAGTTCTGCGCAGCTGTAAAGATCCACGTTTTTTCTCATATTTTGGTAATCCAAATCAGAAACTTTTCTAAATGAAAGTTGCTTAGAAATCACTAATCTAGTAAACTGGAGAATTTTCAGAATTTTAAACGTCGCTTAGTATTTTTAACAAGTGCGAATAGACAGGGGCAGAACTGGAATTTTTCCAATCTGAAATAAGAAAGTCCAAACTATAATTTGCGTTACGTTATCGTAGGTTCTCGCGGCGTTAACCGAGCCTAGACCTTGTTTCTGATCATTGTCATTTGTGTATAAGGTACGGATTCTGTTTCTTTGTTATCATAAGTATTTACTTTTGTTTCCGTTACTTTGTAGTACGGATTTCTAATTTCCGTCTTGTATTTGATTTCCGTTCATCTCTAGTTTTGATTCCTGTCATACATAGATAATTTGCTTTTGATTCTGTTATAAGTAGCGTGACTACTTTATATTTCTGAATTTGTTACCCGAGCTCTCCCTATCTTGGGGGTGACCAAGACGCGTTATTGCGGCATCGATAACGTGGCACCAACCGTGGCGGTGAGCTGAGATCACGACGTCTCTAAAGAGGACTCTGAAATTATGTCTTGTTATATTATTATTTCCTCAGAGGCGTATGGATCGATCCTAGGTTAGTCCTGTTATTTCCTGATGGATGGTTACACACCATTCCATTCAGGACTCTGGTGAATGGTTTGTAAGTCTGCCCATACTCCATTTCACATTGGTTCACGGGCTCGCTACCTGTGTTCCCTATATTCAGTTATTATATGATATGATTATTAGCTCGGGGTATGATCTATCTGATATATGTCTTATGACGTATGTTCTATTTGATATATATATCTTATGATCTTTGATTCTCTGTTATCACCATGTCTCTTTATTTTTGATATCTGCCGATTCTTTGATTATCACCATATCTGTTTATTTTTGATATCTGCCGATTTGTTTATTTTTGTTATCCGCTATTCCGTTCACTGAGCGTTACGCTCATGCGTGCTTTTGTTTTCATGCACGTCAGGTCAGCAGGGTAATCCGGGAAACCAGTGAAGAGTGAATTGAAGACCAAGATTATCTGTTACTTTAATTGTTGTATTGAACATCTTAATTAGGTTCTTTCGGATTATTTAGTGTGTTTGAAGTTATTTCGTCTGGCCGTTTCTGTAATATCATGGATTGGTTTTTGATTTGATATCCGTATTAGTGACACGTCAGCCTTGCCGGGTTGGGGTGTTACAATTATGGTATCAGAGCCAGGGCTCTTTCCTGTAGAAAACTTAAACATTAATAATAAACGTGTGAGGTAATGGGTAGACGTTGGGTTAGGATCTAACTTTTTATTTTCCAATCTAAATTCCAGTGTTCACACGCATATCTTCATTTCAGATGGCTCCTAAGAGACGTGTGAACAACCGCAATGACTCGGATGGCCCCTCATCCGATACTCCTCTTGAAACCCTCGTTGCTAATGCCGTAAACGCTGCTATTTCTGGAATACTCCCTAATCTGATGACTCAGACTGCTCAAACAGTCATCCAGCAGATACAACAGGCGAATTTGGGTGGAAATAACATGGGATCAGCATCGCAGGGAAATAACAATGGACCACCACCTGTTGGAAACAACACAGGACCTCCACCCGGTGGAAATAACTCAGAGCCACCTTCTGGCGGGAACAACACGGGACCACCTTCCGGTGGAAATGCAACACCACTTGTGGCTGAGATTCATGTCTGGCTTGAGCGTTTTATGAAGCAAAGACCAAGATCTTTTAGTGATGCTGCTACACCGATGGATGCTCGGAACTGGATAGCCCATGTGGAAAAGATTTTCCAGGTGCTAGGAGTCGGTGACCTATTTAAAACTAGGCTGGCTTCTTACAAACTGGAGGATGATGCTCTAGTTTGGTGGGAAGGGGTCAAACTTGCACATGGTGGAGAGGGTTATGCTGCTACCCTTCCTTGGGCTGACTTCCGCACTATATTCTTCCGAAAGTATTTCTCTGAAGTGGAACGAAGTGAGTATGCACGGGAATATGCATCTATTGAGCAACGAGATGGTGAACCTTGGTAAGAATTCATGGCAAGATTCTGTAGGCTGGCTAGTTTTGTTGGGGAAGCTGCAGGTAGCCCAGAGGTCCAAGCAGAAAAGTTGAAATGGGCTGTTCATGAGAGAACTCGGAGATGGATAGTGACTCAAAGGTTTAACAATATCAATGAAGTAGCTGATGCTGTGAAAACACTTGACATGGAAAACAAGAAGAGGTTAGCTAAAGCTGAGGAGAGCCGTAAGAGAAATCGTGAAGGGAACCATACCGCACTTTCTGGGCAATCTTCAAGCGAGAAACACCATACAGGTGATCGGAAAGCCCAATTCAACAGAAATAATAACAGCTAAGGTAATCATGGAAACAAAAATAGCAGAATCCTAAACCTGCCGAAAACCAAGGTCAAGAGCAAGCCCCGGTATGCACTACATGTGGAAAACGTCATTTTGGTGTTTGTCGTCGAACTTCAGGAGCCTGTTTTAGATGTGGAAAGACCGGCCATTTACTGAAAGACTGTCCATATCCTGATAATAAAGGAAAGGCTGGAAATGGTGCCAAATAACCTAATAATGGAGGACGAGTGTTTGCTTTGAACGCAAAGGATGCAGCAAAGACACCAGGTATGACTCTTGATATTCCTCACATATGTGAACCTGTCATATTTGAATAGTCTAATAGTCTTACCATGCAAATTATGCTTGTTAGCTATTTACTAAGTGTGTCATGGTATCATAAATCGTTTAGGTACTGTTTCTGGTACTCTCGTGTTAGGAACTCGTGAAGTTCAAGTCTTATTTGATACTGGAGCAACACACTCTATAGTTTCTCAATCTTTTCTTAAACATCTAACGATGAGCCCAACATTATTAGAAAATACCTTGAATATTATGACTCCTATAGGAAACTCTATTACAATCTCTCACGTATATGTGGATTGTCCGATCTGAGTTGAATCGCTCATTCTTACAGCGGATCTGTTACCCATGCAAATGGAAGATTTTGATATCATCTTGGGAATGGACTGGTTAACTCGGCATCATGTTACAATTGAGTGTCAGACTCGTCGCATTCTGTTTGGAGATCCCCATCATCCTGAACTCATTTATCAGGGGACTAAACCTCGAAAAACTCTTCAAATAATTTCAGCACTTAAGGCTCGTAAATCCCTACTGCACGACGGTGCAGGATTCCTTGCTTCAGTTAAAATTTTATCTTCTGAAGAGCCTAGTATTTCTGATTATCCGGTTGTTTGTGATTTTCCCGATGTGTTTCCTAAGGAGTTACCTGGACTTCCACCAGACCGCGAGGTGGAATTCACTATTGATCTTATTCCTGGTGCTGAGCCGATTTCCAAGGTGTCACACCCTCAATTTTCCACAAACGGGGTTTTACCGTTAGGCGTGTGACATACCAGGATCTCAGACACGGTTATATCAAACGACACTATATGAGTTTAAAAATAAACATTTGACATAAACCAGATTACATAAAAGGAGCGAATAATAGTGCAGAAGCGAAATGTAAACAATACTGAAAGTCTGAAATGTTAAATCAAAACAATGCTTAATGCAATATAAATGGATCTGATAAATGCATGTCCTGAGTGCGTTCCTTAATCGTGCATCATGAGATTACGCGTTCTTGTTACCTGAGAAAACATGCTAAAGCGTATCAACATAAAGTTGGTGAGTTCACAGGTTTTATTTCAGATAAAAATGTTTGTAACTGTTCGACTGTCTGTAACTGTTCGACTGTTTGTAACTGTTCGACTGTTTGTAACTGTTTGACCGTTTGTAACTGTTCGACTGTCCGAATGGTTTAGTAATTAAAGCATATCGATAGGTAGCTAGCCTATAATCATGTTACTTAGCGTTTCGAACCGAAGCTGACTGTTTGCGTGTCCTATATGTTTGTGTTTCCCCGTCACGTCTCGCAAGACCGTGACAAATGTTAGGTCAATAATGCACCCGTTTGACCTCCAATCAAGCTAGCGTGACTAGCCCGGGCGGAGTTTGTCAGACCCAGTAGTACTACTCAGTATTACCTCGCTAATCCCATTACTAACGGTTCGAGAGTGTCAGGACTGTTTGTGTGTTTGCACTAACGTAACAGGCGATATCGATAATACTAAAACCATTCATAAAATATGTTTGCATGTTTTCTCCCCCAAAAAGGAAAGAAAGTAAAAAGGGGCCGTGAAACTCACCTTGATTGTGTTGCAAAGAAATATTGTTCGCATGACGATTAGAATTTCAGTTAACCTGTGTTTCGTTTAGTATGAACATAGTTAATGTTAGTTATTATTTACGAGTTTATAATATGATTAACGTTCGAATATGGATTAAGGTTTTGATAGAATTATGTGTTTTGTTTAAATAATTAGATTTATAAAATAAATATCATATTTCTATTTGGTAAATTATTAAGTGTTTTAGAAACGAATTTTGATGTAACGATGATGTTCAACATGTAATTAAGTCCGTATGATTAACGAGGAATAATTACAAAAATATTATTCTAAACCGTTCGTTTAAAGTATATTTTATAAAATAAATCATATTTGTAAATAATTTGGTAAACTTTAATACAATCTAGAAAATTATTTAATGCTCAAAAATATAAACAAGATTTATAAAAATTATTTTTATAATTTTTATAATTTTTCTGTAATTTTTAAAGGTCCAAAAAGCCCTTAAAAAAATAAAGGAGGTTGCCCGGGTTCGAACCGGGACCTCTCGGAGTGTAAATGGACAGGGAACCGGTGAACCAAGGCCGCAACCGCGGTATTCCTTGGTCCTAATTACTTTTAAACACACCCGAGACCTTTCCCCCAAATCAAGAACCCTAGTTTCGATTCTTGATCAATTGACCATCGATTTGAAAGTGTTAATGGAATTAAACATAGGGCTTTTGTACCCTATAATGAAACGAGTGTATAGGTGTGTTCAATCACCAGAATTTGATTAGATTTGATGAAGAAGGCACCAAGAACAGGTCGCGATCGTGTATCACTGGTTCGATGCCCAAACGATGATGTTAATCAAATTAATTGAACAGTAAGCTTTCCCACATGATTATGATCAATAGCCCTCTATCAATTTCAACAAATGTTGCTCCGAACAGGCCCTTCGATTGAGTTGCAGGTCGCGGGTAAGGGTGGTGTTTGAATGAGGTGTTTGTGCACGTTTTATACAAAATTGAATTTAGTGGAACATCATGATCGATTATCCTTTCGTTAGTGCACCACTAATTTTCATTATTATTATTATTGTTCAGTGCGTTTTCATTGTGATGGTCGGCCGAAAGGTTTAAACCGCACTAATCGACCTTAATATTCAATTTGATGTGGCCCCCGAGTTCGAATTGGGCATGATATGTTGTCGGGGTGTTTAATCGGGTCAAAACCGAGTGTTTTGTGGCTATTGGAATCGCCGGAGGGCCGCCGGAATAGTGGCCGGAGGGAGAGGGTGGTCGACAGGGAAAGGGGCGGCAAAAACAATTTCAAAAACAGCTCCTCAACTTTTCTTGATTTATTATTTCATGTGGAGACTTTTTTTAAAATAAGTTTCCAAATTAACAAATTAACCCCTGAACTTTGTTAAATCCAAGTTAAATAAATTTTTATAAATTATTATTATTAATATTATCATCATTATTATTATTAATGTTATTATTGGAATTAACATCAACGTGTTAAACTCTTTTATTTATAAAATTAAATTTTATTTATCGAAAAATTACGGGATGTTACAGTCTCCCCTACTTTAGGAAATTTCATCCCGAAATTTGTTCACGAGGAGGCTGAAATGAAAAGATGAGGATACTTGGATTTCATTTGATCCTCACGTTCCCAGGTGAACTCGGGTCCACGCTTTGAGTTCCATCGGACTTTGACAATAGGGATCCGACTGTGTTTGAGTGTCTTGACCTCTCGATCCATAATTTCCACTGGTTCCTCGATGAAACGTAGTTGTTCGTCAATATGCACCTCGTCTAACGGAATGACGAGAGTCTCGTCAGCAAGGCATTTCCTCAGGTTTGAAACATGGAACACATCATGTACTCCACTGAGTTCTTCAGGTAGGTTTAACTGATAGGCTACGGGGCCAACTCGTTTGACAATCTCAAACGGTCCCACGTACCTAGGGTTTAGTTTTCCACGTTTCCCGAAACGAATCACGCCCTTCCAAGGTGACACTTTCAACAGTACTTTGTCACCAATCTGAAACTCCAATGGCTTACGACGCTTATCGGCGTAACTCTTTTGTCGGTCGCGTGCTGCTGCCATACGGTTACGGATCTGCACGATCTTCTCAGTCGTCTCATGCACAAGTTCAGGACCGGTAAGTTGACTTTCTCCAACTTCTGCCCAGCAAATAGGTGACCGGCACTTACGCCCATACAGTGCCTCAAATGGAGCTGCCTTGATCGAGGTATGATAACTGTTATTATAGGAGAACTCAACCAATGGTAAATGAGTTTCCCAGCTGCTGCCAAAATCAATCACACAGGCACGCAACATGTCTTCCAGTGTCTGGATCGTACGCTTACTTTGACCATCGGTTTGCGGGTGATACGCGGTACTCATATCCAGCCGCGTTCCTAATGATCGTTGTAATGACTGCTAGAAATGAGAAGTGAACCGAGCGTCACGATCAGAAATGATAGATATCGGCACGCCATGCCGAGAGACTATTTCCCTTAAATAGATACGTGTCAGCTTCTCCATTCGATCAGTCTCTCGGATTGCCAGAAAGTGTGCGGATTTCGTTAAGCGATCTACTATAACCCAAATGGTATCGCATCCGCTGGGAGTCCTAGGTAACTTCGTGATAAAGTCCATGGAGATCTGCTCCCATTTCCACACTGGAATTTCCAGTTGTTGAAGTAAACCGGATGGTCTCTGGTATTCCACCTTAACCTTGGAACAAGTTAAGCATCTGCTTACGTATGTGGCTATCTCCGCTTTCATTTTCGGCCACCAGTAAAATTCTTTCAGGTCCTGATACATCTTGTCTGAACCTGGATGAATCGAGTAACGTGACTTATGAGCTTCATCCATTATCAGCTCTCAAAAATTCCCGTACTGTGGTACCCAGATCCGTTTCATAAAATAACGGATTCCATCAGCTTTAACCTCCAACTATTTCTCCATGCCTCGCATGGATTCTGCTTTGAGATTCTCCGTCTTCAAGGCCTCAGATTGAGCAGCTTTGATTTGCACTGGTAGGTCAGAGTGGATAGTCATTTGTAATGCGCGCACCCGACGAGACTTTAAAGTTTCTTTACGACTAAGGGCATCGGCTACCACATTAGCCTTACCCGGATGATACTTGATCGCACAGTCATAATCATTGAGTAACTCTAACCACCGTCGTTGCCGCATATTCAATTTTTCTGGTCAAATATGTGCTGGAGACTCTTATGATCTGTATAGATCGTGCACCTGGTTCCATATAAGTAGTGCCTCCAGATCTTCAAGGCAAACACTACAGCTCCTAGTTCCAGATCATGCGTGGTGTAGTTCTTCTCATGCACCTTGAGCTGTCTGGATGCATAAGCTATGACCTTGTCGCGTTGCATCAGTACACATCCCAAACCTTGGATGGATGCATCACAGTAAACAACAAAGTCATCAGTTCCTTCTGGTAAGGCTAGGATTGGTGCGCTGCAGAGTTTGTCTTTAAGTGCCTGAAACGCTGTTTCCTCTTTGCTGCCCCACTTATAAATTATTCCCTTATGAGTTAGGGCAGTCAAAGGTTGCGCCAATTTTGAAAATCTTTCGATGAACCTCCGGTAATAGCCTGCCAAACCAAGGAATTGTCGCACCTCAGTAGGCGTCTTTGGTGCCGACCATTCCTTGATTGCTTTAATCTTTGAAGGATCAACATGTATACCCCTTTCATTCACCACGTGCCTAAGGAATTGCACTTCACGCATCCAGAAGTCACATTTTGAGAACTTTGCGTAAAGCTGTTCATCTCTCAGCAATTCCAGTATGGTCCTCAAATGTCCCTCATGATCTTCCTTATTACGGGAGTAGATCAGTATGTCATCAATGAAGACAATGACAAACTTATCCAAATAAGGTTTGCAGATACGGTTCATGAGGTCCATGAAAACTGCTGGGGCATTGGTCAGCCCAAAAGGCATAACCAGAAACTCGTAGTGGCCATACCTAGTTCTGAACGCAGTCTTTGAAATGTCTTCATCTCGAACCCTTAGCTGATGATATCCTGACCTCAGATCTATCTTGGAATAGAAACTTGACCGTTGAAGCTGATCGAACAAATCATCGATGCGTGGAAGAGGATAACGATTCTTAACCGTCACTTTGTTCAATTCACGGTAATCAATACACATGCGAAAAGTTCCATCCTTTTTCTTGACAAACAGGACTGGAGCTCCCCACGGTGATGAACTAGGTCTAATAAATCCTTTATCCAATAGCTCCTGCAATTGCGTAGACAGCTCTTGCAGTTCTTTTGGAGCTAATCTGTACGGTGCTTTGGCGATAGGTGCGGCTCCAGGTACCAAATCAATCTGGAACTCGACTTGGCGATGCGGTGGGAGACCAGGTAGATCTTCAGGGAAAACCTCAGGATAATCACGTACAACAGGAATATCTTCAATCTTCTTTTCTTCGGTGGTCTTCTCTGTGATCATAGCTAAGATGGCAGTATGGCCTTTGCGTAAGTACTTCTGAGCTTTCATATACGAAATGATGCTAGAAACGACACCACTTTTCTCACCCTGATCGGATAAGACTTCACCACTAGGGAGTGGTACACGAACGATTTTCTTGTGACAGTAAATTTCGGCTTGGTTTTCACATAACCAATCCATGCCAACGACTACGTCAAAACTACCCAGTGTAACAGGCATAAGGTCTATCCCAAATTTGTGTCCTGATAGCTCTAATTTGCATCCTTTAAGTATATGAGTTGCCTCGATCATTTTACCGTCAGCTAGTTCTATCATATAACTAGGGTTCATTTCAGTCAAGGTACATCTAAAAGCTTGCTAAACTTAGTAGATATAAAACTCTTATTAGCACCAGTATCGAATAACACGGAAGCAAAACAATCGTTCAGAGGAAACATACTGGTAACTACGTTTTGATCGTTTCTTGCTTCAACAGAACCAATTACAAAGGCACGACCTCTGGCACCATTTCCATTGTTGTTGTTTCCGTTATTTCCCCTGTTGCCATTTTTCAGTTGTGGGCAATCCTTCCGGTAATGGCCCTCCTTACCACACTTAAAACAACCCCTAGTCGCTCCGCCCTGGCGTTGTTGTTGAGGTTGTTGCTGAGTCATCAGCTCGCTCCTACAATCTTTGGCAGCATGACCCATCTTTCCACACCTTAGGCAACGGATGCGGTCACACTGGCCATGGTGGTGGAAGTTGCACTTGTTGCATTTTGGATACCTGCCCGCGTAGTTGCTCGATCCCTGACCATTGTTGTTGTTGTTCTGATTATTGTTTGTGAAGCCTCTAGATGAATCAAACCTTCTGAACTGCTGTTGTTGGTTGTTTTTGGAGTTTGAGGACTTGTTAGTAGTACTATCCCACTTTCGCTTATTGTCAGATGTGCCAGATGCAGCGCCACGTTTAGGCAAGGTACCCTGTGCCACTGCCTGATCGGTGAGCTTATGAGCTAGCCGGATAGCCTGCTGAATAGTGACAGGATCAGCAACCATAACACTAGCTTGGAGTTGAGGAGCTAGACCATCAATGTACTTCTCAATCCGTTTGTACGCTGGGATCACCATCTGAGGACATAAAGCAGCCAACTCGTGTGAACGAGTCATGTATTCCTCAATCTCAGAGCCAGTCATTTTGAGATTCCAAAACTCTGCTTCTAGTTTCTGGACCTCGTTTCTGGGGCAATACTTTTCTTTCATCAAAATCTTGAAGTCTTCCCACGGTGAAACCATGGGCAGTGTCAAGTGCTAGGGTCTGGACTTGTGAGTTCCACCACGTCAGAGCTGGTCCTTCTAGTGTGCCGGAGGCGTACATGACGCGGCTCCTCACCAGACAGTTACACATAGCGAAAACTGACTCGAGTTTCTCCAGCCAGCGAAGTAAGGTGACAGCACCCCCAGAACCACTGAAGGAGTGAGGCTTACAATCCATGAACATCTTAAAGGTACAGGCTGTTGGGCCTCCTTGATTCAGATTCTGGTTGTTCTGGTTCTGGTTGCGGGTTTGTTCATAAGCTGCGAGCGCATCAGCAACACGTTCATTGATGATGGCATCCATCTCAGCTTGAGTTAGGTTGATGTTTCCGTGTCCCCTCGGGCGTCCAGGTCTTCTTCCAGACATGATTCTTCAATTCACAATATACGACAGTCACTATCGAGTAATAACTATTGATAACAAAAATCTGTTTCATACTAGTAGGAATGGAGGATTTGTTTGCATATCGATAATGAGGTTTCATGAGAACCGAGACCTCATGTCTCCAAGTATAGAAACGAAAATTTGTACTGACTATGACCGTTATCACCTAATAGAGTTACCAGAATTCTCATGCATGACAAATTACAATTACGTGTGCACCAGTGATTCTAATTTGCTTTGCATGGTCATTCATGGTTCTTCCATTCGTGATAACATACCTTGTCAAGTACCGAGTGCTATCTGTTAAGACCAGCGAAGATGATAGGGCATGTTGGAAGTAGAAACAATTACGATAGAGTTAGAAAAGTAATGTATGTTGTTCTCCTTGTTTGTGATCGTTAGGTTTATCGTGTGTGTTAGAAAAGAGTTTCGTGTTCCCAAGTGGTAATGTTAGGTTCGAGTTGTTGTTGCTTCAACTCCGAGAGTGAAGAGTCATATATAGATGTTGGAAGTGAGCGAGCGGGACTCCCTGCCCCTCGGTTAGTCGAGGACGATACAGGTGACATAGATATTTGTGTATATTGACCATAGTTTATCACTCATCCCAGAAATCCCCAGGTAAGCATACCAGGTCACGCAATGAGATTTATGCGATATGCTTGCCTTAGCCCGGAGGCCTTTTGCCAGGAAATCCTGAATACAGGTGTCTATGTGTCACACAAATGTCTAATGTTTGCTCGTTCAGTAGTGTAATGTTAATCATACCAGGAGAATGTTCGTACAATAGTTGCAATCATGTAGGAGTGTCTATGCAGTACTAGTGTCGTGTCTAAGGCTATAGTCTAGATGCAAATTCAATCCTAGTTCTCTATAACCAGTGGCTCTGATACCAATCTGTCACACCCTCAATTTCCACAAACGGGGTTTTACCGTTAGGCGTGTAACATACCAGGATCTCAGACACGGTTATATCAAACGACACTATATGAATTTAAAAATAAACATTTGACATAAACCAGATTACATAAAAAGAACGATAATAGTGCGGAAGCGAAATGTAAACAATACTGAAAGTCTGAAATGTTAAATCAAAAAAATGCTTAATGCAATATAAATGGATCTGATGAATGCATGTCCTGAGTGCGTTCCTTAATCGTGCATCATGAGATTACGCGTTCCTGTTACCTGAGAAAACATGCTAAAGCGTATCAACATAAAGTTGGTGAGTTCACAGGTTTTATTTCAGATAAAAATGTTTGTAACTGTTCGACTGTCTGTAACTGTTCGACTGTTTGTAACTGTTCGACTGTTTGTAACTGTTCGACCGTTTGTAACTGTTCGACTGTCCGAATGGTTAGTAATTAAAGCATATCGATAGGTAGCTAGCCTATAATCATGTTACTTAGCGTTTCGAACCGAAGCTGACTGTTTGCGTGTCCTATATGTTTGTGTTTCCCCGTCACGTCTCGCAAGACAGTGACAAATGTTAGGTCAATAATGCACCCGTTTGACCTCCAATCAAGCTAGCGCGACTAGCCCGGGCGGGGTTTGTCAGACCCAGTAGTACTACTCAGTATTACCTCGCTAATCCCATTACTAACGGTTCGAGAGTGTCAGGACTGTTTGTGTGTTTGCACTAACGTAACAGGCGATATCGATAATACTAAAACCATTCATAAAATATGTTTGCATGTTTTCTCCCCCAAAAAGGAAAGAAAGTAAAAAGGGGCCGTGAAACTCACCTTGATTGTGTTGCAAAGAAATATTGTTCGCACGACGATTAGAATTTCAGTTAACCTGTGTTTCGTTTAATATGAACATAGTTAATGTTAGTTATTATTTACGAGTTTATAATATGATTAACGTTCGAATATGGATTAAGGTTTTGATAGAATTATGTGTTTTGTTTAAATAATTAGATTTATAAAATAAATATCATATTTCTATTTGGTAAATTATTAAGTGTTTTAGAAACGAATTTTGATGTAACGATGATGTTCAACATGTAATTAAGTCCGTATGATTAACGAGGAATAATTACAAAAATATTATTCTAAACCGTTCGTTTAAAGTATATTTTATAAAATAAATCATATTTATAAATAATTTGGTAAACTTTAATACAATCCAGAAAATTATTTAATGCTCAAAAATATAAACAAGATTTATAAAAATTATTTTTATAATTTTTATAATTTTTCTGTAATTTTTAAAGGTCCAAAAAGCCCTTAAAAAATAAAGGAGGTTGCCCGGGTTCGAACCCGGGACCTCTCGGAGTGTAAATGGACAGGGAACCGGTGAACCAAGGCCGCAGCCGCGGTATTCCTTGGTCCTAATTACTTTTAAACAAACCGAGACCCTTTCCCCCAAATCAAGAACCCTAGTTTCGATTCTTGATCAATTGACCATCGATTTGAAAGTGTTAATGGAATTAAACATAGGGCTTTTGTTCCCTATAATGAAACGAGTGTATAGGTGTGTTCAATTACCAGAATTGATTAGATTTGATGAAGAAGGCACCAAGAACAGGTCGCGATCGTGTATCACTGGTTCGATGCCCAAACGATGATGTTAATCAAATTAATTGAACAGTAAGCTTTCCTACACGATTATGATCAATAGCCCTCTATCAATTTCAACAAATGTTGCTCCGAACAGGCCCTTCGATTGAGTTGCAGGTCGCGGGTAAGGGTGTGTTTGAATGAGGTGTTTGTGCACATTTTATACAAAATTGAATTTAGTGGAACATCATGATCGATTATCCTTTCGTTAGTGCACCACTAATTTTCATTATTATTATTGTTCAGTGCGTTTTCATTGTGATGGTCGGCCGAAAGGTTTTAAACCGCACTAATCGACCTTAATATTCAATTTGATGTGGCCCCCGAGTTCGAATTATGCATGATATGTTGTCGGGGTGTTTAATCGAGTCAAAACCGAGTGTTTTGTGGCTATTGGAATCGCCGAAGGGCCGCCGGAATAGTGGCCGGAGGGAGAGGGTGGTCGACGGGGAAAGGGGCGGCGGGTTGGGGTTTTTTTAAAACAATTTTCAAAAACAGCCCCTCAACTTTTCTTGATTTATTATTTCATGTGGAGACTTTTTTAAATAAGTTTCCAAATTAACAAATTAACCCCCTAAACTTTGTTAAATCCAAGTTAAATAAATTTTTATAAATTATTATTATTAATATTATCATTATTATTATTATTATTATTAATGTTATTATTGGAATTAACATCAACGTGTTAAACTCTTTTATTTATAAAATTAAATTTTATTTATCGAAAAATTACGGGATGTTACACAAGGCACCTTACCGTATGGCCCCACTTGAACTCAAGGAACTGAAGGAGCAATTACAAGAGTTATTAGATCTTGGATTTATTAGACCAAGTGTCTCACCTTGGGGTGCACCGGTCCTGTTCATGAAAAAGAAAGATGGAACTATGAGGCTTTGCATTGACTATCGGGAATTAAATAAGATCACTATTCGAAATCGTTACCCTCTACCTCGTATCGATGACTTATTTGATCAACTTCAGGGAGCGAAGTGTTTTTCTAAAATTGACTTGAGGTTCGGGTATCATCAGTTGAAGATTAAAGATTCTGACGTCCCGAAATCAGCTTTTCGTACGCGATATGGTCACTATGAATTCTTGGTTATGCCGTTAGGGTTAACGAATGCCCCGGCTGTTTTCATGGACCTAATGAACCTAGTGTTCCGTGACTATTTGGATAAGTTCGTCATCGTTTTTATAGATGACATTCTTATCTATTCTAAGAGTAAGGAGGAACATGAAGACCATCTTCGTATCGTGCTTGAAACTTTGCGTAAAAAGAAGCTTTATGCTAAGTTTTCAAAATGTAAATTCTGGTTGAGTCAAGTAGCCTTTCTGGGTCATGTGGTCTCTGCAAATGGTATTATGGTGGATCCAGCGAAGATAGAGGCAATCACTAAATGGCCAAGACCAACTTCAGCCACAGAAGTCCGGAGTTTTCTTGGTCTTGCTGGTTACTATCGTAGATTTGTTGAAGGGTTCTCTGTTATTGCTTTACCCCTTACGCAACTTCTAAGGAAAAGGGTTAAGTACTCTTGGAATGATGAGCGGGAGAAAAGTTTCGAAGAGCTTAAGAAAAGATTGGTGTCTGCCCCGATTCTTACACTTCCATCGGGCACGGGTGGATATCAGATTTACAGCGATGCCTTTAAAAAGGGACTTGGATGTGTGCTAATGCAGCATGGTAAGGTCATTGCTTATGCTTCATGACAGTTGAAACCTTACGAGGTTAATTATCCTACGCATGATCTTGAACTCGCTGTTGTTATTTTCGCGTTGAAAATATGGCGTCACTATCTTTACGGAGAGACTTGTGATATTTTTACTGATCACAAGAGCTTGAAATATATCTTCACACAAAAAGAACTAAACATGAGGCAGAGAAGATGGTTAGAGTTGTTAAAGATTATGATGCCAATATTCAGTATCATCCGGGAAAGGCCAATGTGGTAGCTGATGCCCTTAGCAGGAAGAGCTCAGGAACAGTAGCCTCCCTACAGCTACAACCTCAGAACATTACCGATCTTGATAGATTGGGTATTGGCCTACATATTGGCAAGAGTGACGGATATCTTGCTAGACTTCAGATTGAGTCAGACTTAATATTCCGGATTAAGAACGCACAGAAAGACGATGGTGAACTCTGGGCAATCTTACAGAATGTGGAGATTGGTAAACAATTAGAATTCAGAGTAGATGAGCATGGAGTAATCTGGTGTGGTAAATGTTTATGTGTGCCTAATGATTCTTCTCTTCGAGAATCGTTATTAGCTGAGGCACATAGTTCTCCGTTCTCTATCCATCCAGGATCTACTAAGATGTATCGTGATCTTCGTCAAAACTTTTGGTGGAATGGAATGAAAGAGGATGTGGCTAAGTATGTTAGCTGTTGTCTTACCTGTCAGCAGGTCAAGATTGGACATCAGAGAGCTAGTGGTTTACTTCAGCCACTACCTATTCCTGTATGGAAATGGGATGATATTTCCATGGATTTTGTGACAGGGTTGCCAAGAACATTCAAGAAGAATGATGTAATATGGGTTATAGTTGACAGATTGTCAAAGTCGGCTCACTTTCTCCCAATTCAGCAAGGATTTTCGGTTAGCAAACTATCTGAAGTGTTTACACAAGAGATTGTTAGACTTCATGGCACTCTGGTGTCTATCGTGTCTGATGAGACCCGAGGTTCACTTCTCGCTTTTGGAAGGGTTTACAAGCTGCATGGGGTACCAAGTTGAGGTTTAGTACGGCGTTTCACCCTCAGACTGACGGTCAGTCGGAGCGTACTATTCAGACACTTGAGGACATGCTTCGAGCTTGTGCCTTAGAGTGGACTGGGAACTGGGATGAGTACTTGTGTTTGGTCGAGTTTGCTTACAACAATAGTTGGCAAGCTAGCATTGGCATGTCACCTTTCGAATTATTGTATGGTCGTAAATGTAGAGCACCTATTTGTTGGGAAGAGGTCGGTGAAAGAATCATCGAAGGACCCGAGTTAGTTCAGATCACGAATGAGAAAGTTGCCATTGCTGGAGAAAAGTTAAAGGAAGCTCAAAGTAGACATAAAAGTTATGCAGACCGACACCGTCGACTTTTGGAGTTTAAAGTTGGTGACAAAGTATTCCTGAAGGTTTCGCCTTGCAAAGGCGTACAACGTTTTGGTCTTAAAGGGAAACTTAGTCCGCGGTTTATCGGACCCTTTGAAATTCTAGAAAGAGTTGGTGAGGTTTCGTATCGTTTGGCTTTACCACCTCAACTGTCACATGTGCATAATGTCTTCCATGTATCTCTTCTAAGGGGATACAATTATCATCCTATTCACGTGGTTAACTATCCACTTCATTTGATTCGTGAGGATTTATCATTCGAGGAAGAACCAGAAGCTATCCTTGACCGAAAAGAACGCATTATGCGTAAGAAAACTATTCCTTTTGTTAAAGTATTATGGAAAAACCATTCTGAACGCGAAGCTACATAGGAGATAGAAGATGAAATCCGTTCTCAATATCCGTATCTATTTACCTCTTAGTTATTATCATTATATGTTCTACTATCAGTTATGAAGTTATCAGTTATCTGTTTCTTGAACATCACATTAGTCATCCCTTATACGATTTTGTCTGCCGAATCGATTATGTTTCAGCAATTGAATAATTATGAGTGATTTCGTTCACTTGTTGAGTTTTACACCTCTGTGTACGTTATGTCATATCTTTGTTCGATCTGTACCTAGCAATTTCGTGGTCGAAATTGTTTTAAGGGGGGTAGAATTATAATACCCAAAATAATAATAATAATAATAATAATAATAATAATAATAATAATAATAATAATAATAATAATAATAATAATAATAATAGTAAAAGTTCAGGGGCCATTTGTGCCATTTTGGAAACTTATTTTAATAAGTTGGTGCAAAAGTAAAAAGAATGTAAACCACAGGGACTATTTGTGTAAACTTGAAAAAAAAAACTCTCTGTCTCTCTCCCCGTCGACCACCACTGTTCCGGCCACTTCACCCGCGGCTCCGGCGACCCTCAAACATACACAATAAAGCGGTTTTGACTCGATTACACCTTCCTGACACATTCGAGTGGGGATTCGAACACCGTACCCCA
This sequence comes from Flaveria linearis, assembly GCA_024085815.1. Classification (NCBI taxonomy): domain Eukaryota; kingdom Viridiplantae; phylum Streptophyta; class Magnoliopsida; order Asterales; family Asteraceae; genus Flaveria; species Flaveria linearis. The sequence goes on along the minus strand of CM044006.1, from coordinate 6,495,247 downwards.
CATCAATTTGATTATTAGGGTTGGTTTAGTGGGATCTAACCTTTCGGCCGACCACCCACACAATCGCGCACTGAACAATAAAATTAATCAAATTAATTGTGCACATACAATCACTTAATCGTTTAAAACATTCCATTGAGTTTCATATCATCTAAGAAACACACAAAGCACACATCCGATCACCTCTGTTCATCGCGACCTGCAACTATTCGAATACCATCTTCAGTGCTTCAAAACTCGAATTAAATAGAGGGCTTTTCATCATTTGATCGATTAGAAGCTCCCTGTAAAGCGAATTGAATTATTATCCACATTTGCACATCGATTGGACCTCGGGCAGCCGCGACCTATCCTTCGATTGTTCTTGACGTTTTGCACTTCACATCAGTAAATTGAACATACATACATGCTCGATTTTAGTCTAGGAATTAAAGCCCTATGGTTGTTTGGTTAACAATATCGGATTGATGATCAATTTCGGGGACAATCGGATCTAGGGCTTGTAATAGAATGGGGGAAATTGGGGATTTGTTTAAAGACTGGTTTTAAGATTTAAAAGCTGATTCATACCGCGGCTGTAAGCCTTGGTCTACCGGTTCTGTGCTTGCTTGAAATCCTGGAGGTCCCGGGTTCGAACCCGGGCACCCTCACCCATTTTTTTAGGCTTTTTCAGCCTTAAAAAAATTATGTAAAATTCCTAAAAATCTTAGAAATCAATTTTATAAACCTTGTGTATTTACGAGTTATCCGATTATTTTCTGTAAATTTATTTATTTAAAAACCTTAACAATTTTTATATATAATATCAACAAACGTTATAATTAGTTTATTTTGTTTATAAAATAAACTTTAAATAGTTGAAATCACTAAAAAGATTATCAATCACACGTTTAACTAGTTTTCAGGAGTATTTTGAGATGTGATTTTGTAAATGACAAACGGATTTGTAATATGATTAGGCCCGTATTTACAGCCAACTTACAGAGGCCATAACTTTTTCATAACAGATTCAAATCAGTTAAACTTTATGTCCATGAAGAAGTTCGTCGAAAGGCGAATCCGTTGATATATAAAACATCGAAAACTCATTCGTTTAGACCTCCAAACAGTCATTTTCGTAACAGCTAGCAGTTCTGCGCAGCTGTAAAGATCCACGTTTTTTCTCATATTTCGGTAATCCAAATCAGAAACTTTTCGAAACGAAAGTTGCTTAGAAATCACTAATCTAGTAAACTGGAGATTTTCAGAATTTTTAAACGTCGCTTAGTATTTTTAACGAGTGCGAATAGACAGGGCAGAACTGGAATTTTTCCAATCTGAAATAAGAAAGTCCAAACTATAATTTGCGTTACGTTATCGTAGGTTCTCGCGGCGTTAACCGAGCCTAGACCTTGTTTCTGATCATTGTCATTCGTGTATAAGGTACGGCTTCTATTTCTTTGTTATCATAAGTATTTACTTTTGTTTCCGTTACTTTGTAGTACGGATTTCTGATTTCCGTCTTGTATTTGATTTCCGTTCATCTCTAGTTTTGATTCCTGTCATACATAGATAATTTGCTTTTGATTCTGTTATAAGTAGCGTGACTACTTTATATTTCTGAATTTGTTACCCGAGCTCTCCCTATCTTGGGGGTGACCAAGACGCGTTATTGCGGTATCGATAACGTGGCACCAACCGTGGCGGTGAGCTGAGATCACGGCGTCTCTAAAGAGGACTCTGAAATTATGTCTTATTATATTATTATTTCCTCAGAGGCGTATGGATCGATCCTAGGTTAGTCCTGTTATTTCCTGATGGATGGTTACACACCATTCCATTCAGGACTCTGGTGAATGGTTTGTATGTCTGCCCATACTCCATTTCACATTGGTTCACGGGCTCGCTACCTGTGTTCCCTCTATTCAGTTATTATATGATATGATTATTAGCTCGGGGTATGATCTATCTGATATATGTCTTATGACGTATGTTCTATTTGATATATATCTTATGATCTTTGATTTTCCGTTATCACCATGTCTGTTTATTTTTGATATCTGCCGATTCTTTGATTATCACCATGTCTGTTTATTTTTGATATCTGCCGATTCTTGATTATCACTATGTCTGTTTATCTTTGTTATCCGCTATTCCGTTCACTGAGCGTTATGCTCAGGCGTGCTTTTGTTTTCATGCACGTCAGGTCAGCAGGGTAATCCGGGAAACCAGTGAAGTGTGAATTGAAGACCAAGATTATCTGTTACTTTAATTGATGTATTGAACATCTTAATTAGGTTCTTTCGGATTATTTAGTGTGTTTGAAGTTATTTCATCTGGCCGTTTCTGTAATATCATGGATTGGTTTTTGATTTGATATCCGTATTAGTGACAAGTCAGCCTTGCCGGGTTAGGGTGTTACATTAATAGACCTCCCAAGCCTACCAATGAACTTTAAATATTTTACTCCCCAGACCAACTAGTAGCACTTCACCTCTCCAAAAGCTCCTGCAAATGTTACAAATAAGCCATTATTTATACGCTTTCATAAGTGGCGGGTTGTAAGGCCCCGTCCCCGGGCACCTCACAGTTGGTCAATCATTGCTCGTAAACGTACATTTACAAATATTTTAAATAAACGTTGCAGCGGAAACATTCAAAAGAGATATCTCATTTCATCATAAAAGCTTTTACAACATATTACATCGTTAATCGATTACAAAATAGTCATAAACAGTGACCTTTAGTATAGAGGATTCCTTAGGTAATCCCATTTATCCGAATCCTCTACAAACAGCACTTTGTTTCTAAATACATTCAATATAATACATTACAAAAATATTAACAAAGAAATGCCATCCCAAAGAGCTGAGTAGCCTCCTCGAGCCATCCTCAGCAACACTACCTGTCAACTGGAAACACATAAAAGTCAGCGGTGCTGAGTGAGTTCTAGTTTTATAATAAAACATACTTTTCTTTCATTAACCGTTCTTACATACATATGTTCACACAACATACGTACACGTAGATATATTATTATTATCTTCATCATTCATTAGCTTTTATTCATGTACCGTTCATCGTTAACATTCACGTTCGTTCATAAACTCTTCCTTTCGTTCATACGTTTCTTACCTTCATTCATACATTCATTACATTCGTTCGTACTTTCGTTACATTCATTCATACGTTCATTACATTCGATGACATGTACAATACCCCGAACATTGTGCACTACTGCTGGTGCTGGACCTGTGATAATCAATCACGAACGTTGTGCACTACTGCTGATCCAGTCACCTAGGGCAAGTACACGCACACTTATCTTTCCTCTTTCATTCCGGATCAATTCCATACGCTATACCTCGAACATTGTGCACTACTGCTGGTGCTGGACCTGTGATGATCAATCACGAACGTTGTGCACTACTGCTGATCCAGTCACCTAGGGCAAGCGGCAAGGATCCCATACATATGGTCAATCACAAAGACAGACCCCAATGTGCATCCTTCGGGGTAGCTAACCCGCACACCATTGAGCTAACACCTGCAATGGGTGTGCACCTCCATACATTTGCTTGCAAGCCTTTTCTTACATTCATTCGTTCATTCATTAATGCATGCATTCATTCATCATGTTCCTCTTTCATTATCTTTCACTTTACGTTTCTTACTACTTTCGTTTCATTCATTAATTAACACGTAAAGTCACGGAAAGATAAACACGTATCGAAACAAGGAACATCGATATTTACAAATCATCAGTCATTACCATCATATAGGGCTACATCAGACTCATCATACATACATCATGCATATACATGCAATACTATCACCATCATGCCCAACGTAACTCCTAAGCCTCGACAGTTATCATGCATGTACTTATGGGAGCTATTAAATCACTACTTACCCTTACCCTTTTCCCGAAGGCCAGTATCTGGACTACGTCTCCCCTCGTACACTACAGCCCTATTTGGGTGAATGGGCCTACTTCAGTCGCATGGCCTCCACGCGACTGAATCATGCGATTGTGCACCTATGCGAATGAATGTACCGGAACATCGGATAGTTGTGGTGTTGGCATTTCTACATCGTTTACATAACATAAATAGGCGCTACATCCACGCCTCATACACTTTCCCACCACCGCCATTGAGATCACCTTCGGAATCGTCATGACCCGATCCCCATAAACAGTTACCGAACTCCCGTCAGGTGCTATCAAACGAATCATCTTCTTTCGACACACTATATTCGCCTTGAAGTCCGCCAACCAATCCATCCCAAGCACCAAATCAAAACCACCCAAAGTCATCGCAAATGGTCTAACCAGAAATTTGTGGCCCTTTAATTCCACATCACAACCCTCTATCACCTCGGAAATCCTGGTAGACTTACCTATTGCAGTTTCTACATCAAACGGTACGTCAACACGTCTACTACTAACAGGCTGTTTGGCACAGAAAGCAGTAGAAATAAAACTCCTACTGGCACCCGAATCAAATAATACAGAGGCTAAAGTTTGGTTCACCAGAAACGTACCGGACACAACATCAGGGTCCGTCCTAGCCTCCTCCCGTGTCATCGTGAATGCCCTGGCGGTTGCCCTCGATCCTTCATTCCCTGTCCTCTTCACGCCGGAACTCTCAGCCCTCGGCTTCTTGTAGTCTTTATTCATATGACCACTTTCCCCACAGTTGAAGCACCTCATGCCCCTACACTCTCTATCCATATGACCAGGTTTTCCACACTTGAAGCAGACATTCTACCCCAGTCTGCACTCCCCACTATGCTCCTTCCCATATTTAGCACACCTTTTCAGTCCCGTACCCGGTGTGGCTACACAACGGTCATCCACCCGTGCCTTCTTGTTACTCGTCAAGGCATCACCTCGACCAAACCTCTTCCTGTTCCAATTCCTGTCACCACCCTTCCTATTACCATCAGCCACCACCACCACTGCCCTTTCATCATACAGTCTCCCCACCAAGTCCACCGCCGACCTAAAGGTGATTGGTCGGGCGGCGATCATATGCCTGCGAATATCCGCCGGCAAACCCTGAATATACCTCTTGATCTTTTGCGTCAGAGGTGTCACCTGATCCGGCACCAGACGTGCCATTTCGTTGAACTTCGTGGTGTACTGTTGGTGGGTCATCGTCCCTGCCTCCAGCTGCAGGAACTCTCTCTCAACTTTATCCATCTCCCGATGAGGATAGAACTCCTCGATCACCAACCTTTTCAGCTCGGACCACTTCATTTTTCCAATGGCCCTACTACCCTCGGCTTGGACTATGTTGTCCCACCAGCATAGAGCCGAATCCGTGAAAGAGTGGGTAGCGAACTTCACCTTTTGGTCCTCCCGGCACTCGCTGATATCAAGGACAACCTCCATTTCTCTCACCCATCGATGAGCAGCAGCAACAGTGCCATTACCGTCAAAAGTAGGGGGCTTGCACCTCATAAACGCTCCGTAATTACAGCCTCGTGTTAACTCATGCACAGGATCCTCCTCCTTTTCCTCTTCATCATCAGAAAGAACCGTTTTCGGCTCTTGTTGCTACTGTCTCCCTGAGGACCTATTCCTCTCTTTCTTTCCCCTTCCCGGACAGCCTTTATCACTTCGGTCACCACAGACGGTAAGATCGTCTGCATGACCTGATGCACCTCTTCCACCTCTGCCTCCTTTACCAAGGCTCTCAAATTGGCGCTCTCGTCCACACCCTCCTGATGAGGGGTCTCGGGTTCTTCATGAACCACTTTCTCCATCCTAGGTCTTCCTCTTGTGGCCCGTGGTTCAGCACCACGTCCACCACCACCTCCACCACATGAAGCTTTGGATGATCTACCACCAGCCATCCTCTAACACTCACTGAAAGATTCAAACACCAACACGGTCATTCAAGGGAATAGCTCAGTTTATGTCAAGTATAGTAAGTCCCTAATTACAGTGGCCAGTTGTGATTAGCCGCTTACTTTACTCTTCGTACCTCGAGCATTACCTGTCCTGACTACATTAGTATCTAGATCTAACAATAACACATAAACCACATAACATGCGCACATAATTCTGGTTACATTAAGAAATACCTGATGGCACACAGCTACTCAGACTAGCATTCCTTCCCCTTTCGTACCATTCTCAGTTTAAGTAAAGTTTTATTTTGAAAATTTACCCGTTTCACTTAAACTTTGGCTCTGATACCAACTTGTAAGGCCCCGTCCCCGGGCACCTCACAGTTGGTCAATCATTGCTCGTAAAACGTACATTTACAAATATTTTAAATAAACGTTGCAGCGGAAACATTCAAAAGAGATATCTCATTTCATCATAAAAGCTTTTACAACGTATTACATCGTTAATCGATTACAAAATAGTCATAAACAGTGACCTTTAGTAGTAGAGGATTCCTTTGGTAATCCCGTTTATCCAAATCCTCTACAAACACCACTTTGTTTCTAAATACATTCAATATAATACATTACAAAAATATTAACAAAGAAATGCCATCCCAAAAGAGCTGAGTAGCCGCCTCGTGCCATCCTCAGCAACACTACCTGTCAACTGGAAACACATAAAAAGTCAACGTTGCTGAGTGAGTTCTAGTTTTATAATAAAATATACTTTTCTTTCATTAACCGTTCTTACATACATACGTTCACACAACATACGTACACGTAGATAATATTATTATTATCTTCATCATTCATTCATTAGCTTTTACTCGTGTACCGTTCATCGTTAACATTCACATTCATTAATAAACTCTACGTTTCGTTCATACATTTCTTACATTCATTCATACATTCATTACATTCGTTCGTACTTTCGTTACATTCATTCATACGTTCATTACATTCGGTGACATGTACAATACCCCGAACATTGTGCACTACTGCTGGTGCTGGACCTGTGATAATCAATCACGAACGTTGTGCACTACTGCTGATCCAGTCACCTAAGGCAAGTACACGCACACTTATCTTTCCTCTTTCATTCTGGATCAATTCCATACGCTATACCTCAAACATTGTGCACTACTGCTGGTGCTGGACCTGTGATGATCAATCACGAATGTTGTGCACTACTGCTGATCCAGTCACCTAGGGTAAGCGGCAAGGATCCCATACATATGGTCAATCACAAAGACTGACCCCAATGTGCATCCTTTGGGATAGCTAACCCGCACACCGTTAAGCTAACACCTGCAATGGGTGTGCACCTCCATACATTTGCTTGCAAGCCTTTTCTTACATTCATTCGTTCATTCATTAATGCATGCATTCATTCATCATGTTCCTCTTTCATTATCTTTCACTTTACGTTTCTTACTACTTTCGTTTCATTCATTAATTAACACGTAAAGTCACGGAAAGATAAACACGTATCGAAACAAGGAACATCGATATTTACAAATCATCAGTCATTACCATCATATAGGGCTACATCATACTCATCATACATACATCATGCATATACATGCAATACTATCACCATCATGCCCAACGTAACTCCTAAGCCTCGACAGTTATCATGCATGTACTTACGGGAGCTATTACATCACTACTTACCCTAACCCTTTTCCCGAAGGCCAGTATCTGGACTACGTCTCCCCTCGTACACAACAGCCCTATTTGGGCGATTGGGCCTACTTCAGTCGCATGGCCTCCACGCGACTGAATCATGCGATTGGGCACCTATGCGAATGAACATAGAATCGTGCGAATGAATACTAGGCGATTGGACATCATGCGAATGGGACTAATGCGGATGAGCACCTATGCGACTAAGCTCTCAGTCGTGCGATTGGGCATTAGGCGACTGAGCATCTATGCGACTGGGCTCTCATGCACTCTCAGTCGCATGACCTGTCTTGCGACTGGACCTCCAGTCATGCGACTGTGTCTCAGTCGTCCCTCAGTCGGCCGATTGGCCCTTCAGTCGCCTAGCCCTAGCTGGGCAGCGACTGGAGTTCATCCCGAACTGCAGCCGCGACATACGGCCTTCAAACTCTCTCAAACTCATTTCAAGCCCAAATTAGCCCTCCTAAACCTTAGGGAATCATACCATGACATCATACAAGCACATGCATGTCCAAAATCACACTCTAAACACACTACACACGATTACACCCAAATGGGTCAAACGCACACATTTCAAAAACGGGTTTATATGTGTTCCAGCCCCAAAATCGTTTGAAAACAAGTAAATGTGGGGTCCTAGAACTCACACAAACAAGAAGAAGATGAAAAGCTTTGTTTGGACTAGTCACTCGACAAGTTTCAAGCTCGAATCATCACTTTCTCTCTTTTTCTCTTCTTTCTCTCTTCTTTCTCTCTCTGCTCTTCTTTTGACTGAGTTTTGTAAGTGTGGGGAGGGGAGATGGCTGCCCCTCCCTTAAAGCTACAGTTCAGTCGCCCGAGCTCCAGGTGACTGGACCTTCGGCCGCCTGAACACCATGCGACTGGGCCTTCAGTTGCATGAGTTCCATGCGACTGAGCCTCCAGTCACATGACACTCCATAAAGTTAAATTTCCGGGTGTTACACGGGTACAGCCTCATATTAGTATAAAGTACATAAAAGTTGATCGGCACATTCATGGGTCAGATGTCTGGGCATGTCCCCGTGCTTGATAGGCCCCCATGTTGGGGTGGGCCACTGGCCATGACCCCATGCCTCTTAGGGCACACCCCATGCCTCCTTGACAAGAAACAGTACTTTTGTCTCTTCTAAACTAACGAACATGTGAGTATGCTAAATAAGCATGGGATTTTGTTGTGGCTGGGCATGGGAGCATGCCTTCCTAGGCACGACTCGTGCTTGGCTTCTAGATCTTTGGTCCATCTTGGTAATTTTTTAAGCCTGAAAACACAATTTAAAGAATATATGCACCAAATCATCACCTTTAGCAATAGTTTTAAAAATATTTAATGTGTAACTGATATGTTTATATGAATAATTTAAAGCACATCAAACACCCATACAGTTGAACTTTGTTTGTTCTCAAGCAAAATTACTTTAAATGACAACACTATCAAATACCAAATAAATTAAAACATAAATATGTCTTTCAAGAATTATACAAATAAACTTAATCGATCAAATATAAACAATTAAGCACATGTGAAATGATAATTTTTCAAAACATGTAAAAATTCACACTTCTCATAAGGTGCGCACATATTCAGCTATACACACATACACTAATAGGAATGCCAACATGTTGTTGTGGGTACGTCTGTTTTATCTTTTTTTTGGGATTATTTATGTGATCATGTTTAGTGTTTGATATGTGAATAGTTCTTAAAATTGTGAGTGATCTTTGGAAGTATTAATTTAGGAAGGTGCTTATACTGAATTATCTATATATAAACTATTGAATTAGATTGTGAAATTTATACGTAATCATCAACGTATGTACTTAGAGATCGAAAGAAAAAACCGACTTCGTTGACGTGAATATCTATATCAATATTTATAAAATAGTTTTCATATTTAGTAAAATATATATTTTTATATTTATTTGAGTTACGGCTTCTAAGGTAGTCAATGTTGAAAATTATGGGCAACAATTCAATATAAAGGTATATCAAATTGATAAGGCACATTCTTGTTATAAGAAAATCATTATGAGTTATTATCAAAGTGTTGATATTCAAGATAACATGGAGTTTATTTACTGTAAAAAAACTATCAAAGACATCAATCCTAAACTCTTTGTTTTAAAAGTAATATAATAATACATAAAATCTACAAATAAAAAAATCATGGCCCCATAGGTTTTTTAATAGTTAATCAGAGGTAAAATAAGTGGGACATGCTGGTTGGATATTTGATCTAACATCAGTCAAACTCTCAACAATAAGATTAAAGGGCGACAATACATTTCTTATATGTATCATATCATAATTATTGCCTCATCTCCATCCCTAAAGAAAGATTAAAGGTCACAAATGGGATGTGTTGGTCAGGTTGGGTAACAAGTCAAAATGTGTTTAGTTCAGAAAGATGTTACAAAAAGATTGAGAACAAAATATATTGGTGTTTGGGATTTACCATTATATTTTTTAAATGTATAGATCAGAAAAAACATTTCTTCATGTTTGGATGTTTTTTAAATGTTTTACATTCAAAACATTATATTGTTATAATTTTATAAATAATATATATATATATATGTATTTATAAATTCAAAAAATAATATATATAAATAATACTTATATTATAATTTATAAATTCATTGTTGTCAATATTAATTAAAATGTAAAGTCTATAATATTAATGAAAATAATTAAACTCACCAATAAATGCTTAATATGTTTAGGTTAATTGTACATCATGCTTAGAGAGTTGTTTTGGTATAAATAAAATTTACTAAAGAGTTAAATGTCTAAGTGTCAAAAATGAAGGAAAGATTCCAATACAAAGTCATTTAAAACTAAAAAAATGTAATAAGTATTAAGATTTTGACACGTGTCCTTTTCATCAAAATTAGGTTGGGGCCAAAATTGATAATGTTTCCCTTCTCAAGTTCCATATTTTTTAAATATTTATAACTTTTACATATGATATTATTTTTTAAAAAAATTACATCATAAAAACGAGAATTTTTAATCTTTAAAACGCGTATAGCGTTGATATAAAAAACAACATTTTTAACTAATTGTGTAATTTTTAGACCATTATGTAATCTTCGAATTGATGAAAATCACACAATTATCTAATGACGAATACAAAATGAATTTGAAACATAAAAAATTTTCAATTCTTAATTATTGTATTATTTGAAAATCATCATTTTAAAAAACACAATGCATAACACAATATTCAACATTAGACACAATGGGTAATACAATAACTAGAACTAGACTTGATGATTAGTAATAAATATAATGAGCTGCTTTGACGAGAATTACAAAATGACATGATTAGGATTATATAATGAACTGAAAAACATAAAAAATTACATTTTTAGCATTGTGTTATTTGAGAATCTTAATTTTAAAAAACATAATGCATAACACAATAGTTAACATTAGACACAATGAGTAAAACAATGACCAAAACACTAGACTCGATAATTAGGAATAGACACAATGAGCTGATGGATGAGCATTATACAATAATCTAATCAAGATTAGACAATGAACTAGAAAAACATAAAAAAAGTTAAATTTGCAGCATTTTGTTATTTGAAAATCGTCATTTTAAAAAACACAATGGTTAACATTAGACGCATGAGTAACACAATTATTAGCACTAGACTCGATTATTAGCAATAGACATAATAAACTGCATAAGAATTACACAATGACCTCATCAGTATCACACACTGAACTGAAAAACGTAAAAAAATTATGTAACACCCGAAATAAAGTCGGAATGAGCCAGTTAATAATAATGAGCTTAGATGGGATTATTTAATGTAAATAAGATGGAAATGGGTTATAGACCGAGTTAACCATTCGTGTTAGGTGTGGGCGAGTTGGAAGTCCCGAGAACACCCGATATATATGAACGGTTCAGCTTGAGCCACTCTCATTTGCACTCAACACCCAACTTCTAGAGAGAGAGTGTAGAGAAAGAAAGTGGAGAGAAAGTGGTGATTCAAGGCTCGATAGATCAAGAGTGACAGGATCTCAGCCTCTAGTTTGATCAATTAGATTGTATTCGCAGCGGTTTTAGCATGATAATTAGCAATTAATGCAAGAACATAAAGAATATTGCATGTAAAGTAAATGTAGAGAGAGAGAATAATTCTGCATAAAAGGAATAATATTCTGTTTGTTTCACATGTTTCGGCGTGGAATACAATTAGGTCACTGCCCTTTTATAGGCAAAAGACCCATACTGTTGTCAGATTCCACTGACATTAACAGTTATTTAACTAACTACTGATAGAACACTTAAACTACTGAAGATGTCACAACAGCTGACATCTTCTTACAAAATTCCTAAGTGTTCTACCTATTACAAGTACTGAAAAGGAAACTACTAAAAAGCTACAACGACTGAAGAACAAACTCTTCAGTCGTTTACAACTACTGAACTATAACAGCTGAAGAACAAACTCTTCAGCTGTTGTACAAACTACTGAAAGAAAAAATATAAAACTACTGAAAGGAAAAACCATCACAACAACTGAAGAAGACTTCTTCAGCTGTTGTGACAAACTCTGAAGCTTTAGGACTTTGGTCTTCAGACTTTGGTCTTCAGATGATTCATCAGCTGATGACTTCAGTAGTTGTCATCAGCTGATGTCTTCAGTCGTTGTCTTCAGACTTTGTGCATCCGCAGTTGATCAGTTCTTCAGTTCTTCAGACTTTGATCTTCAACACTTGTCTTCAGTACTTGAAGTCTTCAGTACTTGTGTTTATCAGTACTTCAGACTTCAGTACTTATCTTCAGCACTTTGGGATCTTCAGCTGTTGTACTTCAGATCTTTGATCTTCAGCTGTTGATTCTTCAGACTTTGTCAAACTGCTGATGAAGGTCTTCAGCAGTTGTTGTGATGTCATGTGGGACTTAGCGATTTTCCTGATCTTGGCTCATTGGTTCTTTTGGTCCAACAAACTTCCCCTGAACCAATGCAGCCAAAACCTCTAAGTTATTTATTGTCCCACTTATTGTTGGCATAAAGATTGGTCTATTTCCTTCTGGATCAGATCAGAAGTTGACCCTGATAAGCACTGACCTAAGAGGTAGTCTCTAAGATTTGATTGGCTGAGTATGGATGGGAGCTCTATTTTAGGGAATTTGGACACAGAGCTGTTTTCCCATCCATGAGATCTACCTCCCACGTACGAGCCGGTAGGATTCTCGAGTGTAGGCTTGAAGAAATATCATCTGCTCTTCTTGGTTAAGTCTTCAGCCGCACCTTCAAATAACCCCTCCCGGCCGTACAGCTCTGAGACATACTTGGCCTGTTTTCCATTTTTGAGCTCAACTGTTGTGACTTGCCTGTATGCAAATTCATCTGGGTGTCTTCCTTCCAACAACAGGTTGAGCTCATCCCAATGGAAGTTCTCAAGCCTCTTATAGACCAACCCTTTCCTAACCACCCTATTATCTAACATTGTTTGGGGTGATTGGTTGGCTCTATAGGCTTTCTCGAACTCCTCTACTATTTCCCAGGGTGTTATTACAAGAGCCACAGAGATCACTTCATCTACAATCTTCTTAAATTGGCTCTTGTATCTCACAGGCATATCTTTCTTAATTATCCTGTGAGCCACCCTAGGATCAGGCCAAGTCCTCACTCTTTCCTTATCATATTGAAAGGTTTGCTTAAGAGTGAAGAGTCTCAGAGCGTCCTTCTTCATATTCATGATAGAAGTAGAAGCAGCATATGATTTGTCAATGCTTTTCAGCATTTCCTCATCGTGTAATCTTTGCTGCTCCTCTTCTTCTAATTTTACCCTCACAGTGTCCATCTGTGAGGCGGGAGTGATGGTTTGAGGTTTGGCTTTTGGTAGAGGGATGACTGCTGAAAGTGGCAGTCTATCCTCCTCATCCTCTTCTTCTTCTTCTTCTTGCAGCCTCAACACCCTTCTCTTCTTCTTCAAGGGTGGATCATTGGCTGCGGGTTTTGATGGTGAAGGGGTTGGTTTTGGGGGTTGTGTTTGGGTTGTTGGTGTGGGAATGTTGGCAGGCACTGCTAGCAATCTATAGATAAGAGATGGTTTGGTCTGTTTTGCTAGCAGTGTCTTGTTCCCAGCACCGGCTTCTGAGAGGGCCTCAGCGACCAGTCCTTTGGTGAAATCACCAGCGGAACAGATCTTGGTGGCTATAGCCAAGATTCTGTCATTGGTCCATGCTTTGACATCAAGGACTGGCCTGCCCAGATACTTCGAAGTGAACCTACTCATAGCCTCAAGTCTCTTTCTTTCCTCTTGGATATAAGTAGTCCATCGGTACTCAATTTCTCTTCTCTCCATATTTCTGATCTCCTGATCTAGCATTGCAGTGTCCTTGTCAAAGCCTTGCCTGAACAGCTGATCAATGACAGAGTCCATTGATCAGCTATGCTCAGCATCAGCCTCCTTGACAAGGGCTGCTAGATCAGGATCGCCCTTCACTACCTTCTCTCCCTCCTCTCCTCTCTTCTCTCCTCTTTTCTTTTGATAAGTGACACTGAAATCCTTTTGGATTTCAGCCACTTCTATATGCTCACTCTCCTTCCTCACCTTCTTCCCCTTCACCCTAACACTCTCCTCAGCCTTCTCCTCTCAACTACCTCCGCTCTTACTTCTATCTCCTCCTCTCCCCTCTTCCTCTTAGCTTGCACTGAAGTCTCCCCTTTTGGGTGCATTGGTTGGGGTTTGACTATCAGCAAGCGCCTTGGCTACAGCAACCTCCACCAGGGGTTGGATATGAGTGGGAAGCCTCTCATCAATGGTTTTCATGACAATATCTGTTATTATGGGTGTTATGAGAGGCAGGGATTTCTGGAGGATAGCATCTAGCTGCTCAGGGGGGTTCTGGCCCTGAGAGCTAGTGCCAGAAGTAGGGGCTGGTGGCCGAGTTTGTGGGTGTGGCTTAGTGTATGTGAGACCTTCGGGTGAAGGTGCCATCTGTGGTTTATGGTGGCAGATGGACTTCTATCTTGAGTCATTTGAGCAAGCAGCTCTTGAGTCTGCTTATCTCATTTTCTAAGATAGTGTTGTGAGCGACTACATCAAAGAAGAAGCTCAGGTCATCATCAGTGTGAACTGAATCACCTGACCTCCTGACTATGTCAGGATATACATGCTCTGAGTATGGCTCAGAAGTAGCATGTGCCCCTTGGTCTTGGTACTGGGGACTTCCAGCCTCCGGATTGGATCCATCATCGGCAGTTGCCTCTGGTGAGGTCTTATTGCTTGTACCAGCTTCTCCCTGCTCATGTGCTGATGCAGAGGAAGTGGCAGCCTCACCAGAATATCCTATCTCCCTGGCCATACTGGGAGACTGGACATGTGATTCTCTGTGCTGTGGGCTCCCACCAGCACTAGTGTCCACCCCCTCTTTGGTTGGAGTCTCCCTAGTTGTAATTGGTTTCTGGGGAGAGGGTGGAGTGCTCAGATGGGTCAGCACTTTGGCTATTATGAGTATAGGGCTTTGTGGGGCGGTTTCAGTGGGAGATGGGCTTGAAGCAGTGTGCACATGGGGAGGTGTGTGCATTTCAATGGCAGTCTCCTCAAGTGAGAAAGACCCCAGATGTGTGGGTGCCCCTGAAGTGGTTGCATCAGGCTCCTGTTGAGAGGAAGCCTGTGCGGTTGTGGTGGGTGGAGTCGTGGTAGCTGCTGGGAGAATCGAACCAGCAGCCACATCCTGCCTTTGTGTTGCAGGGGCATCCTCAGGGGACTCATTTCCCTGAGTAGCCTTTTTGGGCTTCTTTTTGGCTTTTGGCTTGGTGGGGACTTTGGATTTGCAGGTGGAGGCTGTGGGTTCCTGCTGCGTGGGTTTTCGCAGCCGGCCAGCCTGTTTTAGTGTGTGGTCGGTGTTGTGCCTGGAGTATACCTAGGCTAAAACAGCCATGGCAGGGACCCCAGTGCCAACAAGTCCCTCAGCTTGAAGCTGGTCCTCAATTATGGCCATTATAAACCGAGGATACAAGATCCACCGGTTAGAAACTGGTTTTGTGGCCATATCCTTGATTTCTAAAAATATAATATCTGTTAAGTTCAAAGGTTGTTTTTCAAGGATAGAAAATAATACCTGTTGCCACCTTGTTGACATCTGGTCCCATGAAGAAGTTTTGGGGGCCAGACACACATTCACCATGTGGAAGATGAGACGTTGGGGATCAGGGAAGTGTTTCTTCAACAAGGTGGTGGCAGAGAGGTCGCCCTGATAGTCGTTGGCTGTGAAGCATAGATCGAGGGCGCCTTTGGGGTAAGAGGTTGGGAAGGTGGCATCCTCCAGCTTTAGGGTTTCTCGAATGGTAGCTGGAGTGATAACCACTGGGTGGTTGTTTACGGAGGACCGGAGAGAGACGTCGCCATCGTTCTCCCCGGTTTGGACGGTGATGTTCGTCCAGAACTCCACCAAGGAATCAGTGTATATGGTGGGGTTGAGAAGGAATGCCGTTTGGTATGGTGAATCGGTCATCAGATCGATGGCATTGTGAAACTTAGACCAGAAAGGCGATTTGGTAAGATGTGCGACATAGTTGTGTCGAGGTTTGAGTTGCATGGCCGCCATTAATGGTGTATGGGATTTTCAGAGGTTTTTGAAAAGTTAGGTCAAGTGAGGATGAAAAGCTCTGAAGGTTGGGTATTTATAGGGTATGGCAAGGGCTGAAAGAAAACTACTGAAGGTTTTGGTGTTAGTTATCAGTTGTTGAAACTACTGATGACGTGGTTTTAACCTTCAGTGGTTGTAACATCTGAGGACTTGGTGTTAGTCTTCAGTAGATGAAACTACTGAAACCTTGGTTTTGTCCTTCAGATGTTGTAAACGGCTGAAGACTTGTTGTCAGTCTTCAGTAGTTATAAACTACTGAGGACCTAGTTTTCATCTTCAGACGTTGTAACAACTGAAGACTTGGTGTTAGCCTTCAGTAGTTATGAACTACTGACATCAGTAGTTGTGAACTACTGAAGACATGGTATTGCTTCAGTTGTTGTAAACAACTGAGGACATGGTGTTAGTCATCAGTAGTTGTGAAACTACTGAAGACATGGTTTTGTCCTTCAGTTGTTTGGGTATGAAACAGCAGCTGTTAGCATAAGTTGAGGAGTAAAATTACTCATCAGCTGTTTCCGTCAAATCAGTTGTTTCATGCTGACCTCCACATTTACTCATCAGCTCTTTGGCTGACTTTCAGATGTTTCATTGACCCTTCAGCTCTTGGGAATATTTATACCTTCAGCTCTTGTGATCAGATGTTCATAAGTGCTGATGAAATACTCCAGAGCTGGTGAACAAATTTTGTCTTCAGTACTTGTGTAAGATTACACATCAGTACTTGTGAAAAAAATTTATTCTTCAGTACTTATTTGTTTGAAAATAATACATCAGTAGTTGTAATCCACCTCACTACATCAGTTGTTTTCAACAAATAATGTACATCAGTACTTTGAAGCATTTTGGTCTTGAGTAGTTGTGAAAATGCTGAAGACTAAATTACTCATCAGTACTTATATTTGACCTTTGCATACTAATGCTCATCAGTACTTGTGAACTGGGAGCATCAGTATTGGTCAAATTATTCTAGCTGCAGCATACCAAGCCTTAGTACCAAGTTTGAAATGTGGCACTATCTAGAGGCTTAGTAAATATATCTGCAAGCTCATCAGCACTAGGCACAAACTTTGGATCAATCAGACCTTTTTCATAGCAATCCCTAATAAAATGATGTCTGATCTCTATATGTTTGGTCCTAGAGTGCTGGACTGGATTTTTAACAATGCAAAGAGCTGAAGCACTATCCATTAATAATGGAGTCTTAGTCTCTGTAATGCCATAATCCAAGAGTTGGTTCTGAAGCCAGAGTATCTGAGATGTACAACTTGCAGCAGCAATGTACTCAGCTTCAGCAGTGGATGTAGCAATTGATGTTTGTTTCTTACTCTGCCAAGAAACTAAACAATTGCCTAGGAATTGGCAACCACCAGAAGTGGATTTTCTGGTGACTTTGCATCCCGCATAGTCACTATCAGAGAAAGCAACTAATTTGCAAGAATGACCAGTTGAATACCAAAGACCTAGTGATTGGGTACCTTGCAGATATCTAAAGATCCTTTTGATTGCAATCAAATGGGATTCTTTAGGTGCAGCCTGAAATCTAGCACAGGCACATGTTGCAAACATGATGTCTGGTCTAGAAGCTGTAAGGTACATCAAGGACCCAATCAGCCTTCCTCTTATGCAAACCCTGGACAACCAGCCTGGCCTTGTTCTTAACTATTGGCCCTTCTCATCTGTTTTGTTCCTGAATACCCATTTGGTGCCTATTGCACACTTACCTTGGGGTAAAGGAACAAGCTCCCACACTTGCTGTTTCTTGAACTGAAGAAGCTCAAGCTGCATTGCTTCAACCCATCCATTGTCTCTTAAAGCAACATGATAGTTCTTTGGCTCTTGCTGACTGATGAAGAGAGCATAGAAGCAGAAATTGGACAATTGACTCCTGGTTGAAACTCCAGTATTGATATCACTAATGATTTGAGATGTGGGGTGATTCTTCAGCTCTTGATAGACTATAATGTCAGTGCAAGTGTTTGTAGGACTTTCAGCAGCAACAAATGTGATGGAGATTCTTGAAACCATGTAGGAGATGGCAGCTCAAATGAAGTAGAGCATGCAGAAATTTCATCAGCATTTGTTGTGGATGGGACTGCTGAAGGTACAGGAGCATCAGCTTTAGTAGACTAAGGCAGGTTGTCACTAAACCTGAAGAGGTGAGTACTGACTACATCATCATCAGTACCACCAGGTAGAGAACTGTGACAGGCTCAACAGCTGGAGGTTGATAAGGAACATATTGCAGTATGTCCAGATCAAACAACTCCATAGGATTTTGTGGAATCTTGTCCTTTGGAGATTCATTGAACTTAACATTCAGAGTTTCTTCAACCACCTTTGTCCTACAGTTGAAGACTCTGTATGCCTTGCAAGTTGATGAATAACCAACAAAATACCCTGCATCCACCTTACTAGCAAACTTCTGGAGTGGGTTGTTGCTAGTGTTGAGAATAAAACATGGACACCAAAGGCTCTAAAGAATGAAATCAGAGGAGCCAAATGATGAAGAACTTCATAAGGAATCTTTATCAACCTCTTATTCACTAAAGCTCTATTTTGTACATAGCAAGCTGTATTGACAGCTTCAGCCCAAAAGGTCAGTGGCAATCCTGAGTCAGCCAGCATTGACCTTGCAGCTTCAATGAGAATCCTGTTCTTTCTCTCAACCACTCCATTCTGCTCAGGAGTTCTAGGAATACTAAACTGCCTTTTAATTCCCTTGGACAGGTAGAAGTCATCAAGTGTGTGGTTTCTAAATTCTGTTCCATTATCACTCCTCACACACTTGACCTGTAGGGAATACTGCTTTTCTACAAAAAACACAAAGTTCATGATTGTCATGGCTGCTTCATCCTTGGAGTGCAAGAAGAAAGTCCATACAAACCTGGAATAATCATCCACAATTACCAGGCAGTATTTCTTCTTTGCCATGCTCATCACTCTGACAGGACCAAAGAGATCCATATGCAGGAGCTGCAAGCAGGCAGTGGACTTTGGTTCTTCTATGAAGGGAATGAAACTTTGTGTTGTTTTCCTTTAAGCAAGCAGTGCAGTTGTCTTCACACTTGAACTCCTTCAAAGGCATCCTCTTACTAAACCATGGCTTATCAGCTGATTCATGTTCTTGAAATTAACATGCCCCAGCCTTCTATGCCATAGAGTAAACTCTTGAGGAGATGCCTTGGAGAATAGGCAAGGATGGCCTTTTAGATCTATCTTTTTGGAAAGATCTAAGGCATACACTCTTCCTGTCCTGTTGGCCTTCAGGAGAGTGTATTCATCCAACACCTTGTCAATCAAATTTAGAACTTTGGATGACAGAATCCGACAGTTCTGGCTTGTGAAAAGGGTAACATGGCCTTTATCACACATTTGACTGACACTCAAGAGGTTGTACTTGAGATTCTCCACATGGTTAACATCATCAAACCTTATTTACCCATTGGAAACAAAGCCTTTTCCGATGATGTAACCCTTTGCATCATTGCTAAAGGAAACAAATCCCTTCTTTCCTTGAGAGTAGTCATTAAGAAGGGAGCTGCTTCCTGTCATGTGCATGGATCCTCCACTGTCTACATACCGGATGCTTCTTTGGGATGTTGAAGAACCCTGCAATCATAACCACATGTTAGTTAGTTTTAGAGACCCAAACCTGTTTGGTTTTGGGTCTGTTCTCAACTACAGGTGCAGCACTAACAGGTGTGTTATGTGTAACAGCCTGAGGTGAAGAAGATGTGTAGAAGAGGAACCCTTTGGCTTGGACTTCCTTTTCTGTGGTATTAACACAGGAGCATCTAAATGGTTGACTCTTCCCATTAGATGCTGAACCATCATCACCAGTTGTGTCTGACTTTGTGATAAAGCTTTTAGCTCTTCAGACACATTGAGACTTGCTGATGATGGATTCCTATGTTGCTCCATCTTCTTTTGAGCAACCTCAGCTATTGCCTGAGTAACCCCTACTTTCTTTTTAGATTTAGCTTTGGGCTTAGGGATTTCAGGCTTTGATGTTGCTAGTACAAACTTAGTTTCAAACTCATTTTCATTTTCTTTATTTGCTCTTTAACTCTCTCCTTTTGTTTGAGTTTGGATCCCCTTTTGTACCAACAATCATCAGTAAGATGATTGAACAAGCCATATACTTCACATGGCTTCTTCTTCATCTTATGTTGATCATCAACTAAAGAAGATGAAGCTGCTGAAGACTTGTTCTTCAGCTGTTTGTCATCAGTACTAGCAGTTTTCTTCCCTTTAGTACCTGCTTTCCTGACCTCTTCTTTAGTTGTCTTCAAACCTTTTCTACTGTCAGTTTTCTTCTCTTCAGTGCTGGCAGTAGTTGAGGTTTGAACTTCAGGTGTTATCACTTGTTCTCTAGTACTTTCAGTACTTCTAGAGACAACACCTGAGTTGATCAAACTTTTGATCATGTGACAGTCAGCATTTGAACCAACAGCTGTTGTAGCATCAGCTGATTGGTTTTGGCAGGAGCAAATGCTGACTTTTATCTCTGATGATGCTGAATCAGAAGATAGTAGGTCACATGATGAGAAGGATTGGTTATTGCTCTCTCCATCAGATTCCACTTCTGCTCTTGAAGTAAAATCTGTAGGAGGAGCAGTGTGATTATAACCAATGCCAAACTTCACACTGGAAGCTGATTGCTTGCTAAGAAGCATTTCAAAACCCTTGCATGATTGCACCCATCGATCACACTCTACTTGGGTGTTTGCAAGAGTTTCCTTGAGGTCTCTGTACTTCTCTAGAAGTACATCTTCCCTAGCTTTACCATCTTTTTTTGGCATTTAAGCTTGTAAATCTCATCATTTTTCTCATTAAGTGCAGCCTCAAATTCAGCTTTCTTTTTGGAAATTGTTTGCTCTAGCTCAAGATTTTTATCTATTAAAGCTACATTTGCTTCTCTAATAGAAGCAAATGCTGCTATGCATGATTCAGAACAAAGCTTGGCTTTAGCCTCAGAGGATACCTGTGATGAGGCATTGGATGATGACCCCTCAGCAGACTCAAGGGCCATCAGAGCAAGATTTCCAAATGGACTATCACCACCATGTTGACCAGCACCTTGGAGTAGTTGTTCCTGACCAGATAGATCATCTGGCAGACTACTCCAGTCAACAACTCCTGGGGTGAAGAAGCTGTGTTGTTGAGGTTGTGTTTGATGATGAGATGGGGAAGATTGAGGCTCAGGAAGAGCCTGTGGTGGTTGAGCAGAAAGTGCTTGAGTTTGACTAGGCTGAGGCACATAGTAGTAGGGGTATGAGTATGGCATATAACCCTGAGGTACAAAATAAGCAGGTGATGCCTGTGCTTGTGATGGATGACCAGAACTGGAGGAATGTTGCCCTCTGTGCTGTGAGCTATTGCTTGGAAAAGTCACAAAGGGTGCAGAGGAGTTAGATCCAGATGATCTATACTCTCTAGCAAAGTGTCCAAGCCTTTGGCACTTATGACACCTCAACTTGCTCTTGTCAAAACCAACTTTGGTTTTGCCAGAGAGACCAGGGATTTTCCTACCAGTTCTTTTGTAGAACTTTTGAGATCTGATATTGATCATTGCCATTTGGCTCAAAATATCCATCTCTTCCAGATCATCATCTGGAATGCCCTTCAAATCTTCCATCAAAAAGCACCAGTTATCACTGCTACCTCCTGAACTACTACTAACACCAACAAAAGCTTGTTCAGAGTTGGTAGAGAAATCAATATGCTCATCATAAGAACTCTCTGATGCAGCATATTCAGACTCTTGACTTATCAAGGCAGCATTGCCATGGACAAAGTCATCAGTGAGCTTGCCAGAGGTGGACAACTTCCTCTTTTGCTCTATCTCTCTCTCAAATGTGAGCAGTTTTCCATGAAGTTGGGTGAGAGATAGAGTATCCAGGTCTGCACTGGAGCGTAGGACAATAGTATAACTGTCCCATCTCTCAGGTAGTGATCTGAGGAATCTGTTGTTCATCTGGCTGTTGGAGTACTCTTGTTTGACCATCTTCAACTCAGAGATCAAACAAGAAACCGCTCAAACTGCTGAGTCAGAGTCTCACCCTTCCTATGAGAGAATGTCTCATATGTTCGGCGAGGATTTCCTAGTGTTTGCTAAGACCAAATCGGTTCCTCCGAATTGTTCCTTCAGAGCAACCCATAGGTCATGAGCAGTTTCATGATGCAAAAGCCCTGAGTAAATCTCATTTGGAATAGCCATGGCTAAAATTCCATGTGCTCTAGCATCAATCTCGAACAGCTTTAGATCTTCGTCCGAATATTGTTCAGGTTTCTTCGGAACCTGTTCATTAGATTCAGGGACGCTCACCATAGGCTTGTATGGTCCATGCACCACTGACTTCCAACAACCAACACTGTTGACAGACAAGTGGTGAAGCATACGACGTTCCATATGTTATACTCATTCCTCACAAGCATCGGAGGCTTGGTTGAGGAACCAGTATTGTGAGGATCGTTCGTTGGTGTAGTCATCTCAGTTTTAGTCAAACTCAAGTTTGAACAAAACAAATGTAGCTCAAAACCACGAGAGACCTCAAGTTTTCGGCCAGAAACAGCAGAATCTCACTCTCTACAGCTAATTCTTGCAAATTGCTAATTCGATCAAACTTAGAGATCAAAAGAGCAGTTTCAAATGATCAATAGTGAAATCGATCAATGATTAACCTGCTCTGATACCATTTGTCAGGATCTCGGCCTCTAGTTTGATCAATTAGATTGTATTCGCAGCGGTTTTAGCATGATATTAGCAATTAATGCAAGAACATAAAGAATATTGCATGTAAAGTAAATGTAGAGAGAGAGAATAATTCTGCATAAAAGGAATAATATTCTGTTTGTTTCACATGTTTCGGCATGGAATACAATTAGGTCACTGCCCTTTTATAGGCAAAAGACCCATACTGTTGTCAGATTCCACTGACATTAACAGTTATTTAACTAACTACTGATAGAACACTTAACTACTGAAGATGTCACAACAGCTGACATCTTCTTACAAAATTCCTAAGTGTTCTACCTATTACAAGTACTGAAAAGGAAAATACTGAAAAGCTACAACGACTGAAGAACAAACTCTTCAGTCGTTTACAACTACTGAACTATAACAGCTGAAGAACAAACTCTTCAGCTGTTGTACAAACTACTAAAAGAAAAAATATAAAACTACTGAAAGGAAAAACCATCACAACAACTGAAGAAGACTTCTTCAGCTATTGTGACAAACTCTGAAGCTTCAGCACTTTGGTCTTCAGACTTTGGTCTTCAGATGATTCATCAGCTGATGACTTCAGTAGTTGTCATCAGCTGATGTCTTCAGTCGTTGTCTTCAGACTTTGTGCATTCGCAGTTGATCTTCAGTTCTTCAGTTCTTCAGACTTTGATCTTCAGCACTTGTCTTCAGTACTTGAAGTCTTCAGTACTTGTGTTTATCAGTACTTCAGACTTCAGTACTTATCTTCAGCACTTTGGGATCTTCAGCTGTTGTACTTCAGATCTTTGATCTTCAGCTGTTGATTCTTCAGACTTTGTCAAACTGCTGATGAAGGTCTTCAGCAGTTGTTGTGATGTCATGTGGGACTTAGAGATTTTCCTGATCTTGGCTCATTGGTTCTTTTGGTCCAAAAAGAGATTGAAGATCAGTGTTCGTGGACATCCAAACAACAAGGAAAGACCAAGAATCCAGGTAAAACCATCATTTAATCGTTTCTTTAGCTTAAACCTGGATTCTAGGTTTGGGGTTTTTGAAAGTGCTAAAGAATCATCCAAAACTCCCGTTTTTATGTAAGAAATGTAAGGCCTCGTTCCCGGGACGCTTACAGCTGGTCATTCATCGCACTTAAAACATATAATTATATTAACCTTACTAAAATCATGCAGCGGAAACACTTTAAACAAATATTTCATTTCCTTTAAATAAACACTTTTGCAAAATAATACATCGTTCATTACAAAATATCGTTCGTTCGCATTACACTGCAAAAGCGTTATACAAAAGAATGCCATCAAAAATGAGCCAAGTAGCCGCCTCGTGCCATCCTCAGCAATCACTACCTGCCAACTGAAAACACATAAAAAGTCAGCGCTGCTGAGAAAGTCAGCGTTGCTGAGTGAGTCCTAGTTTTATAAAACATATATTACCTTTCGCTCGTTAAACATTTTCTTTACTATCACACGTGATCACACATCATAGGTACAACAACGTAATATTTATTATCTCCCTTCATCGTTCGTTTCATACATATCACATATTTCGTACTTATCGCACTTTCATACATCATTTATTATCTTTCACTTCTATCTAGATCCTGTCAAGCTTTACCCTCTTCATGGCACGCAACCACGATTTCTGAGGTTGAATGACAAGGATCCCGTTTCGTACTTTATTATAATATTTCGTTAACATTCATTTCATGCTTTGTCACTTTGTTCGTTTCATACTTTTTCATCTTGCTCGTTTCGTACTAACTCTAGATCCTTTTAGGCTTTTCCTCCATCGCGGTCCGAAACTGCCATTCCGAGCACAAAGCTCCTTTACTAATTGGCACGAAGCCCGTGGCCCGAAGCCATCATTCTAGGCACAAAGCCTGTTGGCATAAAGCCCGTGGTCCAAAACCACCATTCCGGGCACGAAACCTCATTTCTAAATAGCACAAAGCCCGGGGTCAATGACAAGGATCTCGTTCATACTATGGGTTCAGTCACCTAGACTGGTCCCCCTGTGTGTGAACCCTCATGGGTAAAATCACACGTTATAACACACAGTCGAGCTATCAACTCAAAAAGAGTTGTAAACCTCCTTTCATTTTCTTACAAGACTTTTATTCGTTTGTTCATTATGTTCCACATTATTATCTTAGGTCTTTCGCTTCATTAAGATAATACTTTACGTTCATTATCATAATCACAATATGTAAAGACACGTCATCATACCTAATAAGGAGCATATCATACAATCATACATAATCATCATCAATCACACATCATCATCATGCATAGGCATCAATCATACATCATACATACCTAACATATCATCTATGACCTCGAAGCCAACTTATAGGAACCCCGGGACCCTCCAAGGTCAAAGCTTACCTCTACACATCTCCCCCCTAAAAGTCAAAAGGTTAAACTATGTTCTCTCAGGCACCCGAGCCCTATTTGGGCGTATGGACACCCTTTAGTCGCATGGCCTCCCAGGCGACTGAACACTTAGGCGAATGAACATCAGGCGATTGGACCCTATGCGAATGGACATTAGTGCGGATGAACCTCAGTCGCATGAATCCATACGAATGACCCTCAGTCGCACGACTCACATGCGTATGGACCTCAGTCGCACGACTCACATGCATCTGGACCTCAATCCCATGACTCGTATGCGTATGGACCTCAGTCGCATTCCTTTCGGTGGTATGACCTCCAGTCGCATAGCCCTAGCTGTGTGCAAAATGCAGTTCATCCTGAACCCAATCTGCCATTTTCGGCCTCCAAGCCCTCCCAAACCTGTTCTAAGCTCGATTTAACCATCCTAAACCTTAGAAACACATACCACAACACCATTCAAGCACACACAAGCTCGAAATCAAAACCTATTCGAATCATACACAAACACCCACATACGGGTTCAATACACACACTTCAAAAACGGGTTTTTGCTATGTGTTCCAGCCCCAAATCAGTTGAAAACATGTAAAAGAGGGGTCCTAGAACTCACGTAAACAACACCGTTGAGTAGAGCTTCAATCTAACCCGCCACACCTCAACTTTTGCGCTCAAAATCAAGAAAACCGAAGCTTGAAACCCCCTTTTCTCCTTCTCTTCTCTCTTGATGAATTTTGTGAGTGTTGGGGAGGGTGTAGGCTGTTCTCCCTCTTAATCCCCCCACTCTTCCAAACCTTCTCCCGTTTTAGCAAGTTTGGTCCCTCGACTTTTGGCTTTATTTCTTTTCTTTCTTTTTCTTCTTCTTCTTCTTTCTTTGGCTTTAAAAGAAGATAACCGGTGTTACAAGTCCACCCCCCTTATATAGGTTTCATCCCTGAACCTGTTATTCCTCGAACAAACGTGGGTAATGCTGTCTTATCGCTTCTTCAGTCTCCCACGTAGACTCAGATCCCTTTCATTGCTTCCACTGTACACGCACAAGAGGAACCACTTTATTCCTTAACCTCTTCTCTTTACGGTCAATGATCGCCACTGGTTGCTTCACATAATTGAGCCATTCATCTACCTCGATATCTTCCAGCGGTACAACCATGTCCTCATCTGTCAATCATTTCCTCAGATGAGATACGTGGAATGTCGGATGAATTCCACTTAACTCTTCTGGTAACTCTAGTCTATAGGCCACCTCTCCTACTCGAGTAATGATTCGGAAAGGCCCTATGTATCTGGGGCTCAGCTTGCCCCGCTTCCTGAACCGAATGATACCCTTCCAAGGTGAGACTTTCAACATAACTCTATCAGTCACCTGGAACTAAATCGGTCTATGTTGTTTATCAGCATACGACTTCTGTCTGTCTTTGGCTGCTTTCATGAAGGCCTTGATCCTTTCTAGCTTCTCAGTCGTAGCCTCGACCACTTCAACGCTCCCCAACTCTTTATGGCCGATATCACCCCAACAAACAGGTGTTCTACATCTCCTGCCGTATAGCATCTCATAAGGAGGCATACCAATACTGGCATGATAACTGTTGTTATATGAGAACTCAGCTAACAGTAAGTGGTCATCCCAACTTCCTCCAAAATCAATGACACATGCCTAGAGCATATACTCCAGCGTCTGAATCGTCCTTTCTGACTGACCATCCATCTGAGGATGATAAGCCGTACTGATATGTAACCTCGTCCCCTTTGCGTCGTGGAATTTCTTCCAAAATTTATATGTAAACCGGGTGTCACGATCGGACACAATTGAGACCGGCACACCATGACGAGTTACGATCTCTTTAATGAACATATCTGCCAACCTCTCAGATGAACATGTCTCGCGAATTGGTAGGAAGTGAGCATTCTTCGTCAAACGATCAACAATCACCCATATAGCATCATACCCTTTTATGGTACGTGGTAGCTTCGTAATAAAATCCATGGTGATGTGCTCCCATTTCCACTCCGGTATATCCAACGGTTGAATCTTCCCATACGGCTTTTGGTGCTCGGCCTTCACTTGTAAACAAGTAAGGCATTTACTCACATACTCCACCATATCACGCTTCATGCCCGCCACCACTAGTCCTTCTTTATGTCTTGATACATCTTTGTAGCACCGGGGTGAATAGAGAGTTGAGTCTTATGAGCTTCATCCATAATCTTCATGCGTAGATCCCCAAAACGAGGAATCCACATCCGCCCAAATCGGGTTTTAACACCGAGTGTGTTTTCACCCAATTCCGCAACCATACCTCTCATCCTTTCAGAGTTAAGATGATCTTCTTTCAATGCCTTATCTTGAAACTCTTTGACTTGTTTCATCACATCAGAGGTCATAATCAGTTGGTACGCTTTCACCCGAATCGGCTCGGGTCTTTCTTTTGGCTAAGGGCATCCGCCACCACGTTGGCTTTACCCGAATAATAATATTCAAATCTTTTTGCTCGAAGAAGTACTTCAAACTCTTGTGGTCAGTGAATATGGTGCACTTCGTCCCATACAGGTAGTGCCTCCAATCTTTAACAAAGACCACGACTGCTAGCTCCAAATCATGAGTAGGATAGTTAACCTCATGAACCTTCAACTATCGGGATGCGTAGGCTATAACTTTTCCTCTCTGCATTAACGCGCACCCCAACCCCGAGTAGGAAGCATCAGAATAAACCACCAGATCTTCACTTCCATCGAGTAATGACAATACAGGAGCTTGAGTCAACCTTGCCTTCAATTCCTCAAATGCCTTCTCCTTAGCTTGACCCCACACAAACTTCACATCTTTCTAGGTCAACTTGGTTATGGAGAAGCGATCTTAGAGAGGTCTTGAATAAACCTTCGGTAGTAGCCCACCAAACCCAAGAAACAACGGATCTCGTATGGCGTCTTTGGAGACTTCCATTGCATCACCGCTTTCACCTTTGCCGGATCCACCATAATCCCCTCCGGATTCACCACATGACCCAAGAATTGAACCTCGCGCAACCAAAATGCGCATTTGGAGAACTTGGCATACAACTTCTCCCTTTTCAACATCTCCAACACCTCTCGAATGTGACCAGCATGCTCTATCTCGCTCTTCGAATAAATCAAGATATCATCAATAATCACAATCACCGATTTATCCAACATCGGCCGACACACTCGGCTTATCAAGTCCATAAAAGCAGTTGGCGCGTTGGTCAACCCAAATGACATAACAAGGAACTCGTAGTGACCATAACGCGTGCGAAAAGCTGTTTTAGGAATATCCTGCTCTTTCACCTTTAGGTGATGATAGCCAGATCAAAGATCTATCCTTGAAAACCAGCTGGCACCTTGAGCTGATCAAACAAATCGTCAATCCTCGGTAACGGGTACCGATTCTTCACTGTCAACTTGTTCAGCTCAAGGTAGTCTATACACATCCTCATACTACCATCTTTCTTCTTTACGAATAAGACCGGGGCACCCAAGGAGAGATACTCGGTCTAATAAATCCCTTATTAAGCAGCTCTTGTAATTGCTCCATCAATTCTTTCATCTCAGTCGGAGCCAAACGATACGGTGCTTTGGCAACAGGTTGGGCACCCAGTATCAAATCGATCTGAAACTCGATCTCACGGTCTAGTGGCACTCCTGGTAAGTCTTCGGGAAACATATCTGGAAAGTCACACACCACCAGTACATTAGACAGTTGTGGTGTTGGCGTATCCACATCCTTTACATAGACCAAGTAGACACTACATCCACACCTCATGCACTTTCCGACCACCGCCATCGAAATCACCTTCAGAATAGTCGTAACTCGATCACCGTAAACCTTCACCAAGTTCCCGTCAGGCGCTGTTAGTCTAATCATCTTCTTACGACACATAATGTTCGCCTCATAGTCCACCAACCAATCAATTCCAAGGACTACATCAAAACCACCTAAGGTCATCATGAATGGTCTAACTGGAAACTTATGACCTTCTAATTCGATGTCACAGCCTTCTATCACCTCAGAAATCCTGGTATACTTACCTATAGCAGTTTCTATGTCGAAATGCTCATCAATACTTCTACTTCTAACGGGCAACTTAGCATAAAAGGTGGTAGAAATGAAACTCCTACTAGCTCTAGAATCAAATAACACAGATGCAAGAGTTTGATTTAATGGAAACGTACCTGACACCACATCGGGGTCCGTTCTAGCCTCCTCCAGAGTCATCGTGAAAGCTCGAGTGCTTGCCCTCTACCCTTCTCTTCCAGCCTTCTTCGCTCCCGAACTTTCAGCCCTTGGCTTCTAGCAATCCCTGTTCAGATAACCATTTTCCCCACATTTATAACACCTCATAACTCTATAGTCTCTCGCTATATGACCAGGCTTCCCATACTTGAAGCAGATATTTGATCCCTATTTGCATTCTCCCGAATGATCCTTCCCGCATTTACCACACCTTTTCGACCCTGCACCAGATATGGCTACACGGCGGTCATCCACCCGTGCACTCTTGTTACTCGTCGAGGCAGCACCCCGACCAAACCTTTCCCATTCTAGTTCCAGTGACCTCCACCTTTCTTACTCTCCTCAGCCACCACCACTTCCCGCTCATCATACAGTCTCCCGCCAGGTCAACCGCCGACCTAAACGTGATCGGTTGGGCAACGATCATGTGTATATGGATATCCAACGGCAAGCCCTGGATGTACCTCTTAATCTTTCGTGACAGAGGCCTCACTTGATCCGCACCAGCCGTGCCATTTTATTGAACTTGGTGGTGTATTGCTGATACGTCATTGTTCCCACCTCCAGCTGTACCATCTCCCAGTGAGGACAGAACTCCTTAATTACCAACCTTTTCAGCTCTGCCTACTTCATCCTTCCAATTGCCCGACTACTTCGGCTTGGACAATATTGTCCCACTAACATAGAGCCGAGTCCACAAACGAGTGGGTAGCAAATTTCACCTTCTAGTCTTCTCGGCACTCGCTGATATTTAGAACAACTTCCATTTCCCTCACCCATCGGTGAGCAGCAGCAGCAGTGCCATTACCATCAAAGGTAGGGGGCTTACGCCTTCGAAATGCCCTGTAATTACAGCCTCGTGCCGGCTCCTGCACAGGCTCTTCCTCCTCCTCTTCATCATCGAAGAGAACCGTCTCAGTCTCCAGTTGCTCCCGGCCTCCCGAGGACCGGTTCCCGTCACTTCTTTCTCCTTCCCTTACAACCTTAATAACTTCAGTCACCACAGACGGTAAAATCATCTGCATGACCTGATCAACTTCTTCCATAACAGCCTCCTTTACTGAGGCTCTCAAATTGGCGCTCTCATCTCCACCCTCCGGATGAGGGGTCTCGGGTCCCTCATGAACCACCTTTTCAACTCCAGGCCTTCCTCTTTTGGGCCGCGGTGCAGCACCAAGCCCACCTCGCGAAGCTTTAGATGATCTACCACCGGCTATCCTCTAACACACACTGAAAGATTCAAACACCAACACGGTCATTCAAGGGAATAACTCAGTTTATGTCCAGTACAGTAGTCCCTAATTACCATGGCCAGTTATGATTAGCCACTTACTTTACTCTTCATACCCAAGCATTACCTGTCCTGACTATATCAGTATCTAAATCTACAAACAACACATAAACCACATAACATGCGCATGTAATACTGGTTAACATGTAGAAAATTCCTGATGACACGTAGCTACTCAGAATGGCACCCCTTTCCTTTCCGTCCCACTTTCAGTTTAAGTTTAGGTTTATTTTGAAAATTTACCCGTTTCACTTAAACTATAGCTCTGATACCAACTTGTAAGGCCCCGTTCCCGGGACGCTTACAGATGGTCATTCATCGCACTTAAAACATATAATTATATTAACCTTACTAAAATCATGCAGCAGAAACACTTTAAACAAACATTTTATTTCCTCTAAATAAACACTTTTGCAAAATAATACATCATTCATTACAAAATATCGTTCGTTCGTATTACAATGCAAAAGCGTTATAAAAAAGAATGCCATCCAAAAATGAGCCAAGTAGTCGCCTCGTGCCATCCTCAACAATCACTACATGCCAACTAGAAACACACAAAAGTCAGCATTGCTGAGTGAGTCCTAGTTTATAAAACATATATTACCTTTCACTCATTAAAACATTTCTTTACTATCACACGTGATCACACATCATACGTATAACAAGGTATATTTATTATCTCCCTTCATCGTTCGTTTCATACATATCGTACATTTCATACTTATCGCACTTTTCGTATATCATTTATTATCTTTCACTTCTATCTAGATCCTGTCAAGCTTTACCCTCTTCATGGAACGCAGCCATGATTTCTGAGGTCGAATGACAAGGATCCCGTTTTGTACTTTATTATAATATTTTGTTAACGTTCATTTCATGCTTTGTCACTTTATTTGTTTCATACTTTATCATCTCGCTCGTTTCGTACTAACTCTAGATCCTTTCAAGCTTTTTCCCCTATCGCGGTCCGAAACCGCCATTCCGAGCACAAAGCTCCTTTACTAATTGGCCCGAAGCCCGTGGCCCGAAGCTACCATTCTAGTCACAAAGCCTGTTGGCATAAATCCCTTGGTCCGAAACCACCGTTCTGGGCACCAAGCCTCATTTCTAATTGGCACAAATCCTAGGGTCGAATGACAAGGATCTCATTCGTACTATAGGTTCAGTCACCTAGACTGGTCCCCCTATGTGTGAACCCTCATGGGTTAAAATCGCACGTGATCGAGGTGATCGAGGCTACGACTGAAAAGCTTGAAAGGATCAAAGCCTTCATGAAGGCAGCCAAAGATAGACAGAAGTTGTATGCTGATAAACGATGCAGACCGATTGAGTTCCAAGTGGGTGACTGGGTTATGTTGAAGGTATCACATTGGAAGGGTATCATTCGGTTCAGAAAGCGGGGCAAGTTGAGCCCGAGGTATATAGGCCCTTTCCGAATCATTGCTCGGGTAGGGGAGGTGGCCTATAGATTAGAGTTACCGGATGAGCTAAGTGTAATTCACCCGACATTCCACGTATCTCATCTAAGGAAGTGTTTGGCAGATGAAGATATGATTGTTCCACTGGAGGATATCGAAGTAGACGAACGGCTCAATTATATGGAGCAATAGTGGCGATCATTGATCGAAAAGAGAAGAGGCTGAGAAATAAAGTGGTTCCTCTTGTGCGTGTACAGTGGAGGCACAGGAAGGGATCTGAGTCAACGTGAGAGACCGAAGAAGAAATGAGACATCATTACCCACGTTTGTTCGAGGAATAAAAGGTTTCAGGGACGAAGCCTATTTAAGGGGGGTGGACTTGTAACACCCGGTTATTTATCTATTTTGAAGCCGACAAAGGAAGGAAAGAAATAAAGTCCAAAGTCGAGGGACCAAACTCGCCAACACGCGAAAGTTGGGTAAATTGGGATATTTAAAGTGAGAGAGCAGCCTTACCTTCTCCCCACACTCACATTTTAGCAACAAAAGAGAGGAAGAGAAGAGAAAAGAGAGAAAAGAGAGAAGAAAGCTTGGTTCAGGTGGATCCGAGCATAAAATCATCGAGTAGCGAGTCTAGACGAAGCCCTTCTTCTTATAGTTTGTGTGAGTTCTAGGACCCCTATTTACTTGTTTTCAACTGATTTGGGGCTGGAACATATAGTAAACCCGTTTTTTGTATGTGTGTGTGTTTGACCCATTTGGGTGTGTTGCGTATGATGCGTTTGGAGTATGTTCTTAGGCTTGTGTGTGCTTGATGGAGTCATAGTATGCATTCCTATGGTTTAGGATGGTTGATTTGGGCTTAGAATAGGTATGGATGAGCTTGGAGATCAAAAATGGCAGATTGGGTTCTGGATGACTGCATTCTGCATCAGTTAGGGCTGGGCGACCGACTGGAGGCCATACGGCCGACTGGAGGGCGATTGGGGTTCAGTCGCATGATTGAGGTTCAGTCGCACGACTGGGGGTCCAGTCGCATGGGGAGTCATGCGAGTAAGAGCCCAGTCGCATAGGTGCTCATTCGCATGAGGTCTAGTCGCATAGGTGCTCATTCGCATGAGGTCCAGTCGCATAGGTGCTCATTCGCATGAGGTCCATTCACATAAGGTCCATTTGCATAGTGTTCATTCGCATGATTGAGAGTCCATTCGCACGACCGGATGTTCATCTACATTGATGTTCATCCGCATAGGTCCAATCGCATGAGGTTCAGTCGCATGAAGGCCATGTGACTGAAGGGTGCCCATTCGCCCAAATTGGGCTGTTGTACCCGAGGAAGAACATAGGTAAAGTACTGATGCTCGGGAGAAAGTACAGATGTAAGTTCTGATATGGAAGTTCCTGCAGGTACATGAGAGATGACCGTTGGGATCTTAGAAGTTATGTAGGGCATGACGATGATGATGTTGTATGTTTATGCATGATGTAAGTTAAGTATGTATGATGATGCCCTGTATGATGATGCTATAGTGTATGTTGATGTTCCTATTTATAAGGTATGTTTATCTTATCGTGGCTTTACGTGTTATGTTAATGAACGAAACGAAAGTATTATGTAACGTAAAGTGAAAGATAATGAAAGAGGAACATGATGAATGAATGCATGCAATTAACGAATGAACAAATGAATGTAAGAAAGGCTTGCAAGCAAATGTATGGAGGTGCAAACCCAATGAAGGTGTTAGCTGTTAGCTACCCGAAGGATGCACACTGGGGTCCAATCTTTGTGATTGACCGTATGTACGGGATCCTTGCCGCTTGCCCTCGGTGACTGGATCAGCTTCGTGCACAATGTTCATGATTTAATTACCACAGGTCCAACATCAGCTTCGTGCACAATGTTCGGGGTATAGCATATGGCATTGATCCAAATGAAAGAGGAAAGATAAGTGATGAATGTACTTCCTAGGTACTGGAGCCCGCTTCGTGCATAATGTTCGAGGTCTATGAAAGACCTCAGGCACAGTTACCCGCTTCGTGCATATGTTCGGGGTAATGTACTGGTCATCGAAAGTAATGAACGTACAAATGAAAGTTAAAGAATGAACGAATGAAAGTAATGAACAGAGGAAACATAATGATAAAGTACGTAACGAGATCCTTATCACTCGAACTCCGTAATCATGGCTGCGTGCCGTGAATAAGGTAAAGTTTGACTGGATCTATATAGAAGCAAAAGATAACGAATGATGAAGCTAATGATGATATTATCTATGTGTACGTATGATGTGTGATAGCATGACAGTAAAAAAATGGTTTTACTAAAAGTAAAGTATGTTTTTTATAAAACTAGAACTCACTCAGCAACGCTGAGTTTTTATGTGTTTCCAGTTGGCAGGTAGTGTTGCTGAGGATGGCACGAGGCGGCTACTCAGCTCTTCTGGGATGGCATTCTTTAGTTTAATGCTTTTGTATTGTAATGCAAACAAACGCTATTAATGAATGTTGTATTACTTTGCAAAAGCATTTATAGTAAAAATAAAAAGTTAATTCATAGTTTTCGCTGCATGATTTTAGTAAAGATTATATAATGATATGTTTTAAGAGCGATGAATGGCCAGCTGTAAGCGTCTCGGGAATGGGGCCTTACACTTTAGTTGCTAAGAAGCTTTGGATCCATGCCTCCATCCTTCTAAGCCCAAAAGCTCACCTGTCAAACTAATATGTATACAAAAGTCAGCTTCGTTGAGTGAATTCTAGTTTACTTTATCAATTAATCTTTTAGTGAGATATGTTAACTTTATCATTACAAAGTAATCATCACAAAAACAAACATTTACTATACACAGACTGTCACTTTATCAACACTTTGTCATTAAGACTTTCGCTTTTTTTAATCTATTACTCTCCTTTATCCGTCAATTCTCAGTTACTATGTCTCGGGATCTGCCCAAGGGCCAGACCCCTGCTTGTGATGAACACAAGACTTTACTTTAGCCATGCTTGTGATGAACACAAGACTTTACTTTATCATGAGAGCACAACAAATGTAAATCTTCTTTATCCTTTGCTTGCAAAACTTTACTTTAGTAATGGTACATTGTTATGAGCTCAATAATATTTTTTTAGGTTTCACTTTCATCTTTAGTTATACATATACTTATACATGCTAAGAATCAACTCATAGTCCATATATTCACATTTTTCAACAAAAGAATACAAACAGTATAATTGACCCTCCGCAGGATAGCAGGGATTCAGGGGTGGCATCCCTTGATAGCGGGGTTATAGGGGCGGCAACCCTAGTGGGGTCCAAGGGGCAACGCCCCTGGCTGGGTCGGGCCGCATAAATTTATATAGCATAAATTATTATAGAAATTCTATTTTCTTGTTAAACCTCTTGAAATCTTTGCCAAAAAACCGTATATTTACTATGCATATCGCCACTCAAACATTGAAAACGTGTAAATAAGGGGGATCTAGAACTCACCTGTTGAGTAAGCAACTTCATGTCTAAGTTTTCTAAGCTAGGATTGTGTCACACGGTCTGCATATAAGTTAACGCATAAACATGTCATTTTCTACATTGTTTCGGCAGCCGTTTCGCACGCAGTTTCGCATGGTAGTTTCGCTGGCAGTTTCGCATGTCATTTTCACTGCCGGTTTCGCCCAACTCTCATTAGAATTTCCTATATTTGCTAAATCTACTGGTCTACCTTTGCAGTTGCAAAATTAGCAGCGAAACAATAGATTCACTGTAAGGGGATTGTTTTAGTTTCGCAGGAAGAACTGCTACTTTCACTGGACATATAAAAATGACGAACCTGCTTGTTTTAACCCAAAATCTTAACTTTTTACGTCCAAACCCTTAGTTTTTCATCCATAAAACCATATGCAATCTTTTTACATGATTTATACGTAAAAATATGACCTTTATGTAATTCTTTGCACATTTTCAAAACCCCAAACCCTAGAATCCAGATTTGTTATAAAGAGGTATTTGGAGGATGCTTCTTACATGGACTTCTTGCTCTTTCCTTGATATTTGATGCACCATTACTCAGATCTTCAATCCTTGAGTTAATGAAACTTAAAATCTTTAATTTTTCTCCACTTTCTCTCTCTACTCTCTCTCTCTAGAATGTTGACGTCTTGGGTTGTAAGTAGGGAAGAATGTGGCTCATTATGGGTGTTTAATGGGTGGTTATAGGCCCTTAAACCCATCAAACTCTTAGCCCATAAGGTAATTTGGCCCATAGTCTTTTTTTTATTATATATATATAACCCTAACTTAACCTATTATTACTAAGTTGCTCGCTTCGACATTCTATGGCGTTACAATATAACTTGCGTAATTACGTATATTATATACGTAATTGTTGCTGGAACGATATTACCCCCCGCCAAAAAACACGTGTCAAGCCTTGGTGATCTCGTATGCTTCAGATGTAAATAAGATTTTGTATACTAACTGGCTCTTATATATACACACACACACACTATATATATATAGAGAGAGATATAGAGAGAGAAGGAGGGAGAGAATGAGTGTTTCAAATGCAAACCAAGAGAAATTAACAAAACTTTTATACTTAATCTAGGCCATTGATTTGATTAAGATCCAGAGATTCATAGATCTATAATTTTTTATTAACAAAACTATAATCATGGATCTTAACCAAATCAAAACTCATTAACCGTAATGTAACGAACACTTACACCAACAGTATACAATAAAACAAATTTTTACATGGTGTTACATCACTGATGTAATGATTTTCCTCCCATTTGCAAAATTTCCCTCACTTTTTAAAAATTTCACCCATTTTTTAGAAACCTTCTTAACTTTTTTAAGATGTTATTTTTTATACAAGTTATACCATTAAATAGGTTGTTTTAATGTCTTTAAATGTAGTATAGTCTTACTACATTTTTTGTATTTTCTAACATTCGTTGTGTACCACTAGTTTTATCACTGTAACTCTAACTTACGGTGGTGATGTGACTTGGCGTGCACTACTAGTTGGATTAATATGTTATCAAGGTTAACATTTGATCCTTATCTTATATATAGAGATAGAAAGTTTAATATACAAAGTTAAAAAAATATGCTAAGTGTGCGAAGTATTCCAACCATTGATTTAGAAGATGGACGGTTCAAATTAAAAGTAAAATAATTACACATGAAATGATGGCTGGAGGGGTAAATTCGAAAATAGTTTAAAATTGTTGACTTTTTTCAAACCCCCAATTTTTTTAAACATGTATAACTTTTTTATATGACGTTATTTTTAAAAAATCACACCATAAAATCGAGCATTTTATTCTCTTTAACTTAAGTATAGTATTACTATATATATATATTTTAAAAATCAACACTTTCTTTAATAAACATCTATTTGTTATGCGTATAACTTGCGTGATTATCAAGTATATAATTATGAACATAACATGCGTAATTATCATATAACTGGTGTAATTATAAATATAACTTGCGTAATTAATTTTTTTTAATGTGAGTAATTTATTTTGCGTAATAATAGATATAACTTACGTAATTATGAATATAACTTGCGTAATTAGGAATATAACTTGCGTAATTATGAAAATAACTGTAAGCCCCCTCCCCGTTCCCGGGCACCTCACAGTTGGTAATTCATCGCACATAAAAGATACAATTATTAAAACATTGCATCGGAAATTAATTAAAACCATTTCTTATATAATAATGACAACTTTTACAACGTAATACAATACTGTTAACTGTTACAAAATATTATAAATTGCATTACATCACAAAAATGTCATTTTTATACGAATGGATGCCATCACAAAAATGCCAAGTAGCCGCCCCCGTGCCATCCTCAGCAACTATTACCTGCCAACTGGAAAACACATAAAAGTTAACGTTGCTAAGTGAATTCTAGTTTCGTAAATAAAATACTTTACTTTAAATATAACCTCTCTTTACTTTCATACGTGGTCATGTATCTTACGTATAGATAGAGAATATTACTTTTACTTTCATTATCATTCATCATTCTTCATCATATTCATAGCATGTTTTCATTTCATACTTTTCGTTAACATTCTCTTATCTTTATTCTCATTCTTTCGTAACGTACCCATTATCATTCTTTTACATTCATACTTGTTTACTTATTTTTTTCTTCCTTTAATACGTTACGTCATTCTTTACATTCATATGGATTGATGATCAATACCCCGAACATTGTGCACGAAGCTGATGCTGGACCTGTGGTAATTAAACCACGAACATTGTGCACGAAGCTGATCCAGTCACCTAGGGCAAGTCATCTCTCCCGTTCATACAAACCGTTTAGTCCTACCCCGAACATTGTGCACGAAGCTGATGTTGGACCTGTGGTAATTAAACCACGAAAATTGAGCACGAAGCTGATCTAGTCACCTAGGGCATACCAAAATGCCTTGTCAATCTCAAAGATTGACCCTGTGTGCATCCTTTGGGTAGGTAACCCGCATCACAGTTGAGCTAACGAAACATGGTCGTGCACCTCCTTTCATTTGCTTGCAAGCCACTTATTCATTCATTACGTTTACTTTTCATCATTGCTATCTTTCCTTTCATTACGTTATTCTTTACGTTCTTTCATTCGTTTGTCATACTACGTAAAGTAATAACATAATACATAACGTATTTTACAATATAATATAAATACGTTTAATCATTATTAAAAGATAACACATCATACGTACTGTACATCATTCATACATTTTATAACCATAGGACATTACATAATTATGCTTATAATGGGTAATCATTGCCATAAGTCAACTTGGTCAAAACCCTAGACTTTCTGTTTTTTTCCTGAAATTTCAGAAATTTATTCTAAGGGTCTAGACGCATGGGAACTATTTGGGCGCTTCTGCCCTGTTAAGACGTTTTGCCACTATGAAGACGTCTGGGCTTAACTTAGTCTCTTTTTCACTTAGAAGCATGGACCTGTTTAGGCGCATGGGCCCTATTCAGACGTTTGGGTCTACGCTTAGCCATTTTCTACTTAGGCGCATGGGCCTGTTTAGATGCATGCGCACTATTCAGGCATTTGGGTTTCTGGGCGTTTGGGCATACTTAGGCAATTTGACCGTTGGACGCATGGGCTACTGTTTAGGCACATGAGCAACTAACTTTCCCATAAACAACATGAATCAGTCTCATTTCATCTTAAATCACAATCTAAGCCTAGTATTAGCATCCTAAGCATCACAACATGAATATACACACATTTGTACCCCATAATTTCACCCACCCACATACACATTCACACATACTTACATACGGGAAAAACCCATTTTTATAAAAACATATACACATGCATATCCAGCCCAAAGTAGTTAAAAACATGTTAAAAAGAGGGTTCTCGAAACTCACCTTAGTTTGCTTTCAGGTTTGAACCCTTTTTTGAGCTTCCCAGACGTTTCTAGCACCTAAAACCCACACACATATACCACCCGAACACACAATCACATTTATAGGCACATAACCGAGACTAAAAACATCTAAAACATCATAAAACGGAGAATTCTTACCAAAAACTTCAAACTTTCCTTCTTCTTCTACAACCTTCGAGAATTCTCTGTTGTTTCTCTCTCTAAAAATCTGACTGTTTGATGTGAATAAACAACATGGGCGGCCATGTTACTTTATTTACCAACTTTCAAACCTTTTATTCTTTTGGACACTTTTAGTCCTTCAACTTGGTTTCATAGCTTTTCTTTCTTTTCCTTTACTTTTATTCTTTTCTTCACATCTTTAAAAATAACCGGGTGTTACAATAACTTGCGTAATTATGAAAATAACTTGCGTAATTATGAAAATAACTTGTGTAATTATGAAAATAACTTGCATAATTATGGCACGGATGAAATTACCCCTCTGTTAAAAAACACGTGTCACGGTGGTGACTTCGTACGCTTCGCATGAAAATTACACGTTGTATAGTAACCGACAAACACACACACATACACAAACATACACACACACAGATATATATATATATATATACATATATATATATATATATATATATATATATATATAAGGTGAATTATGACATTACACTCAATTGTCTAGTACGAATACGTGTAAAATCATATACTGGATAAGGGATCTAATCTCTATCTATTTAAGTATTTGCTTGCATAAATTATTAGGTATTTGAAGGTTTATAACTTGGGTCGGGTTCAGAGCATATATTACTTGATAAAAGCGATTAAATGTTAAAGACGATGGCATTGTCTTATTCAATTAACATAAACTAAAACAAAGCAATAAAAGGATTCCCTATATAATACTCATGCTAGAAGAGATATACTAACTTCAGAACTTATTTATGATCAGATTGTTAAAACTGCATTGCATCTTCAAAAACTTAACCTCATCCTTAAACCGTAGATACACATAGTATCCTTTCTTAAGGGTCGTTCGGCTTGAATCCTAATAACACCCAATCAGATTAGCTATGTGTATTTGTATGGGATTCAGTTTAGTTCTTTCTACATCTACTTTCTTGGGACCAATTTTTACAATTCGGCCATCTTTTATAACGTTTTGTCCGTCTTTTATGGCATTTTTTTAAGATTCCACAAAATCATAAAATTTCTTTTTTTGTCATTTCTTTCTAGCCAGGAGCGTGAGTGTGATTTTTTTTACGGATTTTAAGGGGATGTACTGACTTAACATGATGAATACAAAAAAAAATTAAAATCAAAGAATGCATGCAACTTTTTTTGGTCTAACCTTT
The DNA here is from genome assembly GCA_024085815.1 of Flaveria linearis. Classification (NCBI taxonomy): domain Eukaryota; kingdom Viridiplantae; phylum Streptophyta; class Magnoliopsida; order Asterales; family Asteraceae; genus Flaveria; species Flaveria linearis. The sequence goes on along the minus strand of CM044006.1, from coordinate 6,454,166 downwards.
AGAAGATCAAGTTTTTTAAGTTTTTTTCTTTTTGAATAAGCTAATAAAATGTGTCTTTAATGAAAATATGTTTTCTTGAAGACTGCAAGATCGGTGTTGGTCACTCAACAAGTGGTTTTTCTCCCAAACTCACCTAGATCAACACTCAGAAAGAGTCCTAACAAGAGTTGATCACAATATAACAAGTAACAGAATGATAATGAACACAGGAAGTAAATTTTCAAGGTACTTTTATATATTGATTCTCAACTCAAAGGATTACAAGACTCTTACAAGGCACAATCTCTCTGTCTATTGAGTTACAATGAGAACTATATATAATATTACCTACAGCCGGATATACTTTGATCCTAGCGGGAAACCTATAACCAAAAAGCCTACACTACAAGACTATAGGTTAAGGTATCTCGGATATCTTATCTGAGATTTGGTAGTCAGGACATGTCCCTGACTTACCTTTGTCACCAACTAAAGTTGGTAATATGTACTATCATAAAAAGGTAAACAGTAGAATAAAGTATAGTCATTAACATGGCTTTTTAGGAAGAAGCCATGCTGTATCAGAGGTCTGCAGCGGATTGTCAGAGACCATACTTATGTCTACTGGTCATAGCAATGTCTTTCCGAAGGTTTAATTACTTCGAAAGAATAACTTCTTCTGAAGCCACTTATACTTTGGAAGACTGCTTCTTCCGAGACTTGGAGTCTTCTTTGTCTTTGGAAGTAGAGTTTGTCTTCAGACTTTGTCTTCGGAAGAACTCTTCAGACTTCAGAAGTTCTCATACTTAGCTTCAGAATCCTTTGAATGTAGCACCAAAATTGACTATGTGAAGTCGTTTTGGTTCCACCAGCCTTATAGTGACTCAAAAAACTCCCCCTAGGCTGATGCTACCAAAACTTCACTTCTCTCTTCTTCTCAAAACTTTCAGCATCAAGGAAAGTAGATATCTATCTGTTTCCTTGTTCTTCCCTGATGTGGTGCTGAGAAGTTTGTACAAATCCTTGGTAGACAGAACATCCAGTCTGTTACCTTGGATTATATGTACCCTTTCCTGTGGCCCTCTGAAAAGAGTTAGTTGATGGGAACTATAGTCATATTCCATCTAACTATAGGTTCCAATTCCGGACCCTCCACCATCTGTAGAAAGGCTGTGCCCTTGGTGGTAGGTCTTTCCTTTTCTTCCTGTCTTCTCAACTTCAACTCTTCATGATCTTTGCCTTTGCAGTTAGCTCAGCCAAGTGAATACTGCTGAGATGATTCTTGATGACAGCAGCAGTCTCAGAGTTAGAGGGATTGGAGAATGGCTTCTCTGCCAGCTCAGCAATGTCAAATCTGCTGAGATGCAATAAAGAAGTGGCATTGAGCCGGTTGATTTCACCATTCTCTCTTTCCACAACAAAGTTGTGAGAAGTTTCATCGAAACTCCACTGGATTATACCTTTCCTAGGCACAGGAGACTGACTAGGAATCCTGTCCTCCTTCCTTGTATCCAGTAGAGTCGCCAATTTTCTTCTAAGTCTCTTCTCTTCAGCATTTAGAGAATCAGAGTTGAGACCAAGAAGTCTTGCAGCCTGGCCCAAAGTTCCTCTAGGGAAATCAAGATTGATCTAGTGTGAGGGAACTTGAAGAGTCATCAACATAGGTAATGTTGATGAGATCTTCCTCACAGGAGATGTTGCTCAGAGTTGTGAGTTGTTGAGCTTTGTCTTCATTTCCTTAAACTCTTTTTCCTTAAACTCTTTAAGAGAGAGATGTTGAGAAGGCTGAGGGGATGGTCTGAGAAGTTTAGGTGGTTGTGGTGATGAAGTAGGTATGGGTAGAGTTGTAGGTTCAGGGGTGAAGGTTTCATCTAAGGGCTCGGTTTTGATGGGAAATGGGATTGGTTCTTCTGGTGTAGGTTGTGGTTGAGTGGTTGGGGTGAAGATCATTCCCTGTCCCCTTCTATACATCTCCTTCCTCTTTCCTAAATGGATGTCAGCCTTTATTTCGCTGACTATCCGTTGGAGTGTCCTTTCGGACATGGGTCCCACCTGTCTACCAGAGAAGCCATGAGCCCAGAGATAGTCTTTCATCCAGGCTTTGTCTTCAGACCTCTTGGCTGCAGTGACCCTCTTTACTTCTTCCCTCTGCTTCTTCTACTTCATCTTCTCCTTGCAGCCTTCTTTCTTTCTTTCTCCATTTGATCCTGCTCTTTGTTATGGAGCAAAAGGATCATATCATCATCATGTGGAGAAAGTTCTGGAAGATTAAAGCCTCTAGAGAGTAGGAATTTAATCCTAGCTTCTCTCAGCTGCAAGGCGGCTTTCCTTTGTTCCTCTCTTCCCTCTCTAAGGCCAACCTGGCTTCTTCTTGTTGTTTTAGCCTGGTTGTCCTCTCTAAAGTTACCAACTCCTTTAGTGGTAGCAAGAGTACTTCCTCATTGGCAGCTCCTAAGTTGATGAGCTGATCAATGAGTGCTGCCCTTCTCTTGTTGTTGATTTCCTCCTAATTGGCTGCAGCTGCCTTTGAACTGGCAGCTAGCAGCTTCTCAGCAGACAATCTACCTTTCTTCTTTAACTTCTCAATCCTTTTCTCTTCCTGAAGCTCTTCCACAGTCATTTTTCTCTTGCCTTTGTCTTTTGCAGAACTTGACTATGGTGGTTATTGGATAGAGGGTTCAGATTGTGAGAGAGGGTCAGCTGGTGTTTGGGATGGAGGTAGATCAGAAATGTCCTCCCTGCTCAACTCAGATGCTATTTCAGCAATGACATCTATGATGATCAGCTCCTCGGACAATTTGAACAATCCTTCCACAGCTTCCATCTCAGCTTCAGAAGACTTATCTTGTTCTTCTTCAGCTTCAACTTTAGCTTCGGAAGTTTCAGCCTGAGCTTCGAAAGAATATGCTGATGCAAGTTCTGTCCCAACTGTTTCAGTTTCTGGGCCATCAGTCCCTATTTCCCCTTCGAAGTGAATCTTAGGTTCCATGTGGACCTTAGGTTGACCAACTTCTTCCACAGTGGTAGAAGGTGCAGTCAGCCTTTGAAGCTCTTCAGCTCCAAAGTAGATCAGTGTGGTGTCCGGGCCGGGCTAATCTAAAGAGGATCTCAATACATACTTTGTGAAAAGTATGTAGAGATCATGAAGCATTTGTGAGTCAATCTTGAGAATTGATTAGGATGACTCAGGCAAGGTAATGATTTGGGATGTAGAGGACGGGATCGGTGGTTCCTTAGGTGTTTGTCTCTGATCTTTCTCCCCCTTTTTGGTAGCATCATCATGAGAGCTAGATGAGCTAGAGGAAGAAGTCAGTGAGACTTGGATAGGTACATGTTTCTCAGCTAGTTTAGCCTTGAGATTGTCAATCTCAAGTTGCTGAGTGGCTGTCCTGTTCTCTAAGATCTTAACCTGAGATTCAAGGTTTGAGACCTTAGAGATCAAGTACTGAATAGTGAGTTGCATACTTCCCTCATCTTCATGTGAAGAATCACGGGGAGATGAGATAACATACCTAGTATGTTCAGTCTCACCACCAGATGTGGTTTCTTGGCACCCTGGATACCTTTGCTCAAAGTCATCTCTTTCAGAGATATCAATGGGCAAAGTTGCCGTAGACTCAGTCTGATTGATGTTACCACTGTCCTGAGAGCTCAATGAGAGACTCTGAGTAGTGGTAGCTGAGCGTACATGAGTCCCCTCCACATCAGTGGGACTCACCTTAGTTGTTGGCTTCTGATGGGGCTAGAGATAAGGGATCTCTCTTGGCTCTGTTGATCTTTGAGAGGGTGTTGAAGATCAACTTCATGGCCATGGAGAGATGTTATCTCTTCATCAGTTTGGAGTAATAGGGCAGTGAAGGATAGAGAGGTTAAACCTACGGACCCGGGACCTAGATCAATGTCTACAGGCATTGAGCCTCTTATGGGGCTGTCCTTTGTTGGCTGCACAGGGGAGTGTAAATACTCACCCTGTGGGCTAAAGGCTTGGGTGTCGGGTTCATGGGTTTGAGACTGAGGAGGCTCAAAACCCAAATTGAAGTCAATGGTGAAGGATGGTGTGACCTCGGACTGAGTGGGAGCCCATGTTTCCACTCTAGTCCTTTTGGATTGAACTGGAGGAGCTTGTTCAATCAGAGTAGATTGAACAAGGGTTCTTTTAGGGCGTCTCTGATATGTGATTTTGATGGGTGGAGAAGGTATTGGGACATTTGTCGTGAGGGTTGCTGGTGTGGGTCATCACCTGTGGGGTCAACAGGGATGTCACCAGAGCTATGCGCTCAATCATATATGGAGGTAAAGGAGTATACCTGCCAGTGAAGTTGATGGACACCTTCTTCAAAGTCTTGAAGATGGCAGGCCGCACTTGAGGAACAGTTAGAGTAGTTGCACAGACAAGCTTGCTCTGTTCCAACTCACAGTTGATGATGTGTTGAATGTATCGGGGATATATGAAAAATGTTTCCCTTCTAAGATTCCCAAGTAGATTGGTAAACACAAACCTTAAGTAATTGAAGTGCAGTCCTCTCACCAACCCGTGAACTAGGCATCCTAGTTCGTATGGGATTTGATCCCATCCCCCAGACTTATTGGATAGGCAGTGAAGAACGATGTGTAGGAGGAACTTCCAATGATATGCGAAGTTGAATTTGTAGACGGTTGACCTGCTCACGTCTCCACTATATCCCATGAGGACGTATATGCCATCCAAGTCTTCTTTGGGAAACTCAGTAGGAGCTTCATCATCATGAAGATCTAGATGCTCCCTGATGAGTTGTTCACTGAGGATCAACTCCTGTCCACAAATGTGGGTTCTTAGGACGCGAACCCCATTTAGGATTTCAGCTTGACCGTTTCTCCAAAATTCAGTCATGTGGTTGGAGTAAACGGTGGGGTTAACAGTAAGCGTCGTGTAGTAGGTTGATTCAGAAAGAAAGGTGATGATTTCAGTGAAGTCAGCATCTCTTGACGAATCAAGTAATGCGACCTGGTTGTGCAGAGGGTTTAGCACCATTGCAAGAGAAAGTAACTTTGAACTTGAGTGAATTTCAGGATTGGCAGTGAAGGAAATGTTTAGAGCAGTAAATCGGTAAAAGAAGATGAAATTGAACAGTCTGGATTATTTAAATGGGAATGATTGCGGTACTGGTGGTAGGGCGGCGGTTAGCGGTTATGAAATGACAGTGGCGGTAAGGGATAATTTTAAATAATCAGACATTATGAACAAAATCTTTATTTTTACAGAGTGGGGCCCAAAAAGATATCCGTTACACAGTAAGAATCCCCTTTTTGAGTATAAAACGTTTTCAAAGGTAGTTTGTCTTCCGAAGGCAATCTTTTCTTCCGAAGCAAAACACTGCTTCCGAAGGTAAGAGCTGCTTTCCGAATGAAAAGTTTTATGAGCTTCGGAAGTAGATCTGATGTGAAATCAATCGCTTCTTCCGAGACTAAAAACTCTTCCGAGAAGAAAATTTCCATGGAGGAATTTGACTTCGGAAGATATTTAGAAATATCTTCCGAGAGTTAATTCCTCTTCGGAAGAAATTTACACTTGAAATATTTCAAAGAGATCTTTTGTAACAGGGCTTAAATTGTATTGACACAAGACATACCATTTTTCTATTTGGGTTGCTAACTCATACACATTAAAAAGCTTTCAAAAGAGGTAGTTAATCAATGTTTATCATCCCAATAGTTGATATGAGATACTTAAATCTTTGTTCATCAAAAGCTTTTGTGAACAAATCAGCATATTGTTCATTTGAGTCAACTTTGATTAACTTTATCAGATTTTTCTCATGAATATCTCTAATGAAATGATACCTGATATCAATATGCTTTGTCTTGGAGTGCTTCACTGGATTTTCTGTGATGGAGATAGCACTGTTGTTATCAATATGGATAGGAGTACTCATGAAGTTGAATCCATAGTCTAACATCTGATTCTGAATCCACAGCAACTAAGCACAGCAGCTAGCAGCAGCGATGTATTCAGCTTCAGCAGTTGATGTAGATACACATGATTGTTTCTTGCATTGCCATGAAATGATCCTTCCACCAAGAAATTGACATCCTCCTGATGTGGATTTCTTGTTAATGTTGCAGCCACTATAGTCACTGTCAGAGTATCCATAGATATTGAAATCACTATTTCTTGGATACCAGAGACCTAGTTTAGGAGCTCCTTTAAGGTATCTGAGGATTATCTTTGCAGCAGCTAGGTGAGACACCTTTGGAGCAGCCTGATATCTTACATAAATGCAAGTGGCAAACATGATATTAGGTCTACTAGCAGTGAGATACATCAGAGAACCAATAATTGCTCTATACTGATGTTGATCAGTATCCTCCCCCTCAAGATCAGGGCAAAGATTATGGTTTTGGGTATGGGTGTCTTGGCTGGCTTACAGTCCTTCATCTCAAATCTCTCTAAGATGTCATTGACATACTTGGATTGATTGATGAAGAATCCTTCCTTCAATTACTTCACCTGAATTCCTAGGAAAAAGTCTTTTTTCCCATGGAACTCATCTCAAATTTCTGCTTCATAGTGCTCTCAAAGTCCTTACACATTTGGTCATTTGAAGAACCAAATATGATGTCATCAACATAGACTTGAACGAGAAAATGTCTTCACCAGTCTTCCTGATGAAGAGAGTCTTATCAATGGTACCTCTGGTGTAGCCATTCTTTAAGAAAAACTGAGACAAGGTCTCATACCACAGCCTAGGTGCTTGGTGTAGCCCATATAGAGCTTTGTCCAACTTACACACATAGTTGGGGTGCTGTGGGTCTTCAAATCCTGGAGGTTGACATACGTAGATTTCCCTATCTATATCCCCATATAGAAAAGCACACTTGACATCAAGTTGGTAGACGTGTGAAGTTCCTGGATGCAGCATAAGCAAGGAAGATCCTGACTGCCTCAAGTCTTGCAACTGGTGCAAAGACATCAGTATAATCGATTCCTTCCTCTTCGATGTATCCTTGAACTACTAATCTTGCCTTGTTCTTGATAATCAATCCTCTATCATCTTTCTTGTTTCTGAATACCCATTTAGTGCCTATGGGTACTTGACCAGAAGGTAGTGGGCATAGATTCCAGACCTTTTGTCTTCTGAATTAAAGCAGCTCCTCCTGCATCGATTCAACCCAACTACTATCTTTCAAGGCATCTTCCACCTTCTTGGGTTCCATCTGAGATAAGAAGCATGAGTACAAGCAGACATTCCCATGATGAGTCTGCCCTCTCGTTCTCACACCTTCAGAGACATTCCCTATGATGTTTTCAGTTGGATGAGTGTTGTGAATCCTAAGACGAGGAATCACTTCCAGTTGCAGAGATAGGTCCAGGTTGGACATATTCTGATCAGGAACTGGATCACTCTGTCCAGTTGCTGTTTCAAAGTCATTTAATGAGGACTGATTGAATGACTAAGAAACATCATCAATGGTTGGCTGTGAAGTAGTATTAACAGTTGCCTGTTCCTTCAGAATACTACTTTCAACCTGGTGTTGTAATGGATCACCTGGTGAGTTTTGAGGTTCATCAAGTGATTCACTTGTTGAAGCTTCACTATTTCTTGAGACAGTTACACTATCTGATCTGTGAATGGTTGAAGCTTGTTGTCTTTCAGCTCTTGGAGAATTTGGAAGAGGTCTGGGTAGCTCAAATAGTTGATTAGCATCGGTATCAACATCACCTTGAGTACCTGTTCCAGCTGAAACATTCTCACAAGATGGTTAGAATAGTTTGGAAACATACTAAGTCAAAGATATAATCAGGTCCATTCCTCCTAACACAAGGAGTGTGCTCATTAACAACTATATTGGATGACTCCTTAAATTGTTGATTCTTAATGTTGTATACTCTATAAGCTTTGGAGCTAGAAGAGTATCCAACAAAGATAGCATCATCTGACTTCTCAGCAAACTTTGCTAAGTTGTCTTTTGTGTTAAGTATGGTACACCTGCAGCCAAAGGATCTTCGAAAGCCAATGAACGGTGGCCTCTTGTTCCATAACTCATAAGGGGTTTTTCCATGGGGCTTAACTACAAGAACCCTATTCTGCACATAGCATGTAGTGCTAACTGCCTCTGCCCAGAATGTTAGAGGAAGTTTTGAATCAGCTAACATGGTTCGAGCAGCCTCAATAAGTGTCCTGTTCCTCCTCTCAGCAACACCATTTTGTTAAGGAGTTCTGGGAGCACTATATTGTCTGGCAATCCCTTTTGAGTCACAGAATGAGTCAAGAACAAAGTTCTTAAACTCAGTCCCTTGATCACTTCTAATGATCTTAACCTTGTGATCAATTTGATTTTCTATTTTAACAATAAAAGATTTTAACGTTTCAACAGTTTCATCTTTACTTCTTAAAAAGAATACCTATGTAAATCTTATAAAATCATCAACAATCACAAGGCAGTATGATTTTCTTCCAATGCTCATTATACTTGTGGGACCAAAGAGATCCATGTGCAATAAGTGTAATGGAGTAGTGATGGAGTTGACACATTTGGATTTATGAGATGACCTGTGTTGTTTCCCTTTCAGGCATGCAACACAGTTATCCTTGCAGAAAAATTCCTTTTTAGGCAAACCATGTACCAAGTTATTTTTAGCCAATTTATTCATTGTCTTAAAATTTACATGACACATGCGTTTATGCCATAGTGTTGACTCATCACTATCAGCTTTGGAAAGAACGCATGATACTTCACCTATAGGAGAAGCATTGTTCATATCTAGCTTGTACATATCCCCTTTCCTGGGAGATCTAAGAAGCACCAATTCTGGAGGAATTGTCATCCCTGGTTTGAGGATAATGCACTCATGTTCTGTGAAAAGCATTTGATGCTTTTGGTCATAGAATTGAGAAACACTTAACAGATTGTGTTCAAGCTATTTGACAAAGTGTACTTTGTCAATGTTTAATCTACCATTGGATATACTTCCTCTGCCAGAAATATATCCTCCGGTCTCACCTCCAAATTGGACAGGCCCTCCATCATAATTCTGGAATTGTTTAAGAGAGATCTGTTCCCTGTCATGTGCCTAGAGCATCCACTATCTACAATCCAGACATTGTTGTTCTTGTCAAATGGATGTCCCTGCACATAAGATGAATGGTTAGTTTTGTTTGGAAGCCCAAGCCTTGCTGATCTTGGGCTCTTCCAAAGATAATGACATAATTGAACCAAAGGATATGCAATGGGGTTCAATAGAGGTCGTGAAGAAGAGGTTTGGGCTGCAGCATCTTCCTTGATCTTCCAATCCATCCCTTGGTTGATCTTTGAGGATGAGCTTGTTGAAGCTTTTGCAGCATGGTCTTCTTCCGAAGCTTCTTTCTTTTCGGAAGAAGCCTTCACCACCTTTTCTTCCGAAGTCTTCTTCTGGGATGGTTTCAAGGGGCTTTCTTGTTCTTCCGAACCTTAGAAGCTTTGGTTTCCGAAGCCATTTTCCCTTCTGAAGAAATACTTTCCTCCGAAAGCAACTTGGCTTTCGAGACCAACCTTCCCTTTTTCATCACTTGGACCGTTTAAAATGGTCCAAATGTGAAACTTTCCCTGACTCCTTCTTTTCTAATATTATTTGCATAATGTGTGCTTGCTGGATTGTAGTAACAATCTTTAGCCATGTGGTTGTGCAGACCACACATTATGCATGCAATGTTAGTCTTTTGGGGATTTGAAGATTGCTGTTTCTTGGATTTCTTTTCTTCATCAGCAACTTTCCCTTTCAACTTCTGATCCTTTAGTAGGACAGGAGTGCTGGTACTACACTCCTTTCCTGAATCAGAAGTACCTACCACTTGGAATCCAGCAGAGATGAAGACACCTTTTTGCTTTGGGTCAATTTTCAGCTTGGACTCGGCAACTTTCTTGGCAGTCTTTCTAGCAGCTTTAGCTCTGCTTCTTCTTGCCTTGGTGGTTAGGATTTGATCTTCACAGGTGGAGATGAGTGTATCTTTCTGTTTCTCCCCTGTGGTGGCCACTATTTTTGCCTCATCCTTTAATTGCAATGGAGAAGGGTCAGCTGTTGGAACCTCTTGCTTCTCAGTACCAAATCTAGGTAGTCTAATAGACTCATAAGATTGTGGTGGAGCCATTTCATTGGTTCCTAACCCTCCTTTGTTTTGATAAAGCATTTTGGAATGGGAGGATGATGCAAGAATAGCTTGGAAGTTTTGCTCAGCAATAGCTTGCTTCCTAGCCTGAGCCTCAGCAGTGACAAGCTGGGCTTGTGCTTCAGACAGCTTGGATATCAGATCTTTGATTTGAGTCTTGTAATTAGTTTGTTCATGTTTAAAAGAGACAGTTTTCTCTAACTCCTCAATTTCTTTTGATAGTCAGATTCAGCTCTTTTAAAGTCAGATTTTAAGATATTTAATAACTCAACATCAGATCTGATTTCCATATTGTAATCCTTATAAAGTTTAACCTGAGCAATAAAGGCTGGAGTGCAAAGATGTTCATACACCCGAGCATCATCTGTTCCGGCCATGAGTGCTTGAGCGGGAGTCACATCCTGTACCATGAAGCTCCAGTCAACTTCTTAAGTTATTGCAGCTATTTCAGTTGTCTTCTCTTCATGCTTTGAGGTCGAGGGATGTGTGGAGGCTTGTGGGGTTCCTGGGTTGTTCTTGGGAGCCTTGCATTCCCTGGCAAAGTGACCTAGTTGGTTGCAGTTGTAGCACTTCGCTTTGCTCTTGTCAAACCCAAACTTGTTGTTGACAGGGTTTTGAGGGAATTGCCTTCCAGTTCTCTTGAAGAACTTCTTCGCTCTGTAGGTTAAGAGAGCGATCTGTTGGATAATATCTACATACTCTACAACATCTGGACTGAAGCACTCAAGATCATCAAAGCAATATTGAAAATCACAAGAGTGTCCACTTCCAGAGACAAAGGCATAACTATCCTGAAAGGAGTTATGTTGAGCCTTTTGAAACCTTGGAGTCTTAGGTAGAGTAATGTAGGGTCCAACATGTGAGTTGTCAGGGTAACACAACAACTGATGTTGTGGTTCTGTGATTTCCCTTTCAACCACATGAAGGGCTGAACTCAGTTGGTTATTGGAGTTACCAGAGGAGTTCTGCATGTTCATCTCCATCTGGAATACACTTAGGATACCATACAACTCTGTGAGAGAAAGATTTTTAAGGTCCAAAGTTCTCTTGATTACAACACAGTAGTGTGTCCATAGTTTAGGAAGGAAGACATGAACTTCCTAACTATGTCTCTATTCTCAAGAGGTACTCCAAAATCCGCTAGAGTATCCACTATCTCAACATACCTGAAGTATAGTTGAGTCAAGGTCTCTCCAGCCTTGAACGTGAAGTTCTCAAACTGTTGCTTTAAGAGATCCTTCTTGTTCTCTTTAGTTTCCTTGGATCCTTCATACATGAGCTTCAGTGCATCCCATAGATCTTTAGCTATCTTTCACTTCTTGAAGCCTCTGTAGATGGAGTTTGGAAGAGCAGTTTGAAGAAAAGTCATAGCCCTTTGATCAAGCTCTATTCTTTTCCTATCTTCTTCTGAGTAATCATCAACATCTTTTGGAATAATGCGATTACCAGTAGCAGAAGTAGTGCTTGGTATGAAAGGACCATTGACAATGGAGTCCCACATCCTTGAGTCTTGACACTTGATGAAGCCTTCCATTCTTGTGCACCATGTGTCAAAGTCTTCAGGGGTGATTAGTGGGGACTTGGTCATGGTACCGGTTTCCATATCAGCTTTAGTGAGAGCGGCCATTTGAGTGAGTGGTTTGTAGGGAGGAGTGAAAAACAAGTTGATTTGGATGGTAAGATCTCACAATCAAGAGCCTGAAAGCTCTGATACCAATTGTAGGATCGGTGTTGGTCACTCAACAAGTGGTTTTTCTCCCAAACTCACCTAGATCAACACTCAGAAAGAGTCCTAACAAGAGTTGATCACAATATAACAAGTAACAGAATGATAATGAACACACGAAGTAAATTTTCAAGGTACTTTTATATATTGATTCTCAACTCAAAGGATTACAAGACTCTTACAAGGCATAATCTCTCTGTCTATTGAGTTACAATGAGAACTATATATAATATTACCAACAGCCGGATATACTTTGATCCTAGCTGGAAACCTATAACCAAAATCCTATACTACAAGACTATAGGTTAAGGTATCTCGGATATTGTAAGGCCCCATTCCCAGGCACCTCACAGTTGATCAATCACAGCAGTAGTACAATAAACATTTTAGGTTTACAAATTTAAGCAGCGGAATTAATTTAACAAAGCCATTCATTTCATTATAAACACTGTTGCTAAGCAATACACCCTGATTTAATCAGTTTACAAAATAATAGTTTAACTACATTGCAAAACAACAGTGATTTCTAGTAAGAATGGATGTCAGTCTTTTCCTGCCGAGTAGCTTCACCCTCGTACCATCCTCAGCAATAATTACCTGCTAACTGAAAATGTATAAAAGTCAGCGTTGCTGAGTGAGTTCTAGTTTTATACGTAATAAAATACTTTCTATATGTTATATATGAAAATACTCTTTTCTGTAAAATACAACTCTGTACTGTATATGCGAGCACGCATTAACTGTATGAACAAATATTGTTCGTTCTCTATACTGTATGCCTTGTCTGTAAACTTTTAACTTTATGTTTCACTGTCTGTATGGACCAGTGCGCAATGCCCCAACTATATGCGCGATGGAAAACGGTGATGGGCCCTCTATATCCCTCGAAAGGGTCAACTGTATCCCTCGAATGGGTCAACTATATCCCCCGAAAGGGTCAACTGTATCCCTCGAAAGGGTCAACTATATCCCCCGAAAGGGTCAACTGTATCCCTCGAAAGGGCTGTGTGTACTATGTACAAGGCCGACCCAATCACCCAGGGCACGCTACAAAGGTCCCGCCAATCTCAATTGATTGACCCTGTGTTCATAAAAGATAGCTAACCCGCAACACAGTTGAGCTAACGACAACACAGTCGTGTCCCTCTTATAAGCTTGCAAGACTTGTTAACATTTTATTAATGTTCCTCTTCTTTTCTTTATTGCTGTTTCAGTTTATTATTACGATATACTTTACGTTACGATAATAACATACCACGTAAATTCATATACTATAAATAATAATAGTAGTAGCAATAACTATAATAAGGAACAATCATAAGTAATCATATCATGCATGGAACATCATCATTAATAAGCCCTTATTTGGTAAAATTTCTAAGTGTTTGGGCGCATGAGAACTATTTGGGCGCATGAGCCCTGTTCAGGCTTTTCATCACTATGTAGGCTCACCAGCCTACACTTAGAAACATTTTCACTTTAGGCGCCTGAGCTATTCAGGCTTATAAGCACTGTTGGGGCATATAAGGTTACTGTTTGGGCACATAAGCCCTGTGTGGGCGTAAGAACCTACTTGGAATATTTCTAAGGCAAGTTTTGGTCACATGAGGTTACTGTTTGGGCACATCATCTCACACTTAGGCTTTTAAGCCTATTTTTCAAGCGCAAGAGCCCTGTTTGGGCACATGACCTTACCTAACTTTTCTAAGTCATTTTCAGGCGCAAGAGCCCTGTTGAGGCTCATGAGCCTTAACTTGGCCTATGGACCTTCTGTTCAAACGTATTTCAAGTATGTTTTCAACCCAAACATCCAACCCAACTGTTCTAAGCTTAATATGCCTGTTCTAAACATGAATAACCTATAAGCATTTCAAAATCCACATATAACATGCACAATGCATACGGGTAAACATACATGGACATTATAAAAACCATTTCTTACATTTTCAGCCCCAAAGATAGTTTAAAACAAATAAAAAACCAGGGTCTAGAAACTCACCTGATGCAACTTGGGTGTTTCTTCCTTTCCAACCCGCTTGCAATGAGTTCGCACACCTAAAAACCCACTAAACACACACACCCGAGCACATATGCACATAAGAACATATAACCGAGGCTAATTCAGCCAAGAACAACTTAAAACACTAAACTTTACCTTAAATCCGACTTCTTTTCATGTTCTTCCAATATCCGAGAGCTTCTGCTCTTTCTCTCTCTAGAATCCGAATGAAAACGTTTTGGCAGGCCAAAATGGGCAGCCATACCACCTTTATTCACCAACTTTTATTCTTTTTGTCCTTTTGGCACTTTTAACCCCTCCACTTTAAGTTGACTTTCATTCCTTCTTTTTCTTTCTCTTTTATTCTTTTATTTCTTTTTAAAAAAAACATACGGGTGTTACAAGTCCACCCCCTTATATAGGTTTCGTCCCCGAAACCTGTTATTCCTCAAATAGATGTGGGTAATGTTGTCTCATTTCCTCTTCAGTCCCCCATGTAGACTCGGATCCCTTCCTGTGCTTCCACTATACACGCACAAGAGGAATCACTTTATTCCTTAACATCTTCTCCTTACGATCAATGATCGCCACCGGTTGCTCCACGTAATTTAGTCGTTCATCTACTTTGATGTCCTCTAGTGGTACAATCATATCCTCATCTGCTAAACACTTCCATAGATGAGATACATGGAATGTCGGGTGAATTCCACTTAACTCATCCGGTAACTCTAGTCTATAAGCCACCTCTCCTACTCGAGCAATGATTCGGAAAGGGCCTATGTATCTTGGGCTCAACTTGCCCCGCTTCCTGAATCAGATAATTCCTTTCCAAGGTGAGACCTTCAACATGACTCGGACGCCAACCTTGAACTCTATTCGTCTTCGCCTCTTATCAGCATACGACTTTTGTCTATCTTTTGCCGCCTTCATGAAGGCTTTGATCTTTTCCAACTTCTCAGTCGTAGCTTCGATCACCTCGACACCTCCCAGCTCTTTCTGCCCAATGTCTCCCCAACATACGGGCATCTTGCATCTTCTACCGTATAGCATCTCGTAAGGTGGCATGCCAATACTGGCATGATAACTGTTGTTGTACGAGAATTCTGCTAACGGCAGGTGGTCATCCCAACTTCCTCCGAAATCGATCACGCATGCTCATAGTATATCCTCGAGCGTCTGTATCGTCCTCTCAGACTGACCGTCCGTCTGAGGATGATAGGCTGTACTAATGTGTAGCCTCGTCCCCATTGCATCATGGAATCTTCTCCAAAACTTCAACGTAAACCGGGTGTCACGATCCGATACAATAGACACTGGCACGCCATGGCGAGCTACGATTTCCTTGATGAATAGATCCACCAATCTTTTGGATGAATACGTCTCGCGGATCGGTGGGAAGTGGGCACTCTTTGTTAGTCGGTCGGCAATCACCCAGATAGTATCACATCCCCTCGACGTGCGAGGCAGCTTAGTAATGAAGTCCATGGTGATGTGCTCCCACTTCCATTTGGGTATGTCCAACGGTTGGATCTTCCCGTATGGTTTCTGATGTTCCGCCTTCACTTGTAGGCCAGTAAGGCACTTACTCACGTACTCCGCCACTTCGCGTTTCATGCCCGGCCACCAGTAATCTTTCTTCATATCGTGATACATCTTGGTAGCACCGGAATGAATGGAGTATCGAGTCTTATGGGCCTCGTCCATAATCTTTCCACGTAGATCCCCGTAACGAGGAATCCACATTCGCCCGAATCGGGTCTTAACACCAAGAGTGTTCTCACCCAATTCCGTAACTAGACCTCTCATCCTTTCGGAGTTAAGATGATCTTCTTTCAAAGCCTCGTCTTGAAACTCCTTAACCTTTGTCATCACGTCGGAGGTCATAATTAGCTGATAAGCCTTCACCCGGATCGGCTCGGGCCTTTCCTTTCGGCTAAGGGCATCTGCCACTACGTTGGCCTTGCCCGGATGGTAATGGATTTCGCAATCATAATCCTTTATGAGCTCCAACCATCTCCTCTGCCTCATGTTTAGATCTTTCTGCTCGAAGAAGTACTTCAAGCTTTTGTGGTCTGTGAAGATGGTGCACTTAGTCCCGTAAAGATAGTGCTGCCAAATCTTCAATGCGAAAACCACCGCGGCTAATTCTAGATCGTGCGTGGGATAGTTGACTTCGTGGGTCTTCAGTTGTCGGGATGCGTAGGCTGTTACCCTTCCACGTCGCATCAATACGCAACCTAGCCCAGAATAGGATGCATCCGAGTATATCACTAAGTCTTCACTCCCCTCGGGCAATGTCAAGACAGGAGCTTGTGTTAGTCTCATCTTCAACTCCTCAAAGGCATTCTCTTGCTCTCGACCCCACACGAACTTCACGTCCTTGCGGGTCAACTTAGTCAAAGGTGAGGCTATCTTGGAGAAGTCTTGAATAAATCTCCTGTAGTAGCCCACCAATCCCTAGAAGCTACGAATTTCGGATGGCGTTTTTGGTGACTTCCATTGCATCACCGCTTCCACCTTTGCCGGATCGACCATAATCCCTCCAGATTCACCACGTGACCTAAGAACTGAACTTCACGCAACCAGAATGCGCATTTGGAGAATTTAGCATACAACTTCTCCCTTCTCAACGTCTCCAACACTTCTCGAATGTGACCGGCATGCTCATCTTCGCTCCTTGAATAAATCAAGATATCATCGATAAACACAATCACTGATTTATCCAACATCGGCCGGCACACTCGATTCATCAAATCCATAAAAGCAGCTGGCGTGTTGGTTAAACCAAAGGACATAACGAGAAACTCATAGTGTCCATAACGCGTACGAAAAGCTGTTTTGGGAATGTCCTGCTCCTTCACCTTCAATTAATGGTATCCAGATCGAAGATCTATCCTCGAGAACCAACTTGCACCCTGAAGTTGATCGAACAAGTCGTCAATCCTCGGCAACGGGTACCAATTCTTTATCGTCAATTTGTTCAATTCACGGTAGTCGATACACATTCTCATGCTACCGTCCTTTTTCTTCACGAATAAGACCGGAGCACCCCAAGGAGAGATACTCGGTCTGATAAAACCCTTATCGAGCAACTCTTGCAGTTGCTCCATTAACTTCTTCATCTCAGTCGAAGCTAACCGATATGGTACCTTAGCGACAGGTTGGGTACCAGGTATCAAGTCAATTTGAAATTCGATTTCACGATCCGATGGCACACCTGATAGGTCCTCTGGAAATACATCGGGAAAGTCACACACCACCGGTACATCGGACAATTGGGGTGTCGGCGTGTCCACATCTTTCAAATAGGCCAAATAAGCGCTACATCCACGCCTCATGCACTTTCCTACCACCGCCATCGAAATCACTTTCGGAATCGTCGTAACCCTATCGCCGTATATTGTCACCGGACTTCCGTCAGGCGCCGTCAGTTTAATCATCTTCTTATGACATATGATATTCGCTTCATAGATTGCTAACCAATCCATCCCTCGTACCACATCAAATCCACCTAGGGGCATCACATGTAACCTAGCAGCAACCTATGACCTTCTAATTCTATGGCACAGTCTTCTACCACATCAATAATTCTAGTTGACTTACCGATAACAGTTTCTACATCGAATGGTGCACTTATCTTTCTACTACTAATGGGCAACTTAGCAAAGAAGTATTGGAAATAAAACTTCGGCTAGCACCAGAATGAAACAATACGGAGGCATAAGTTTGGTTCACTAGGAACATACCTGACACAAAATTGGGATCAGCTCTGTCTTCCTCCCGGGTCATAGTGTAAGCTCTAGCACCTGCCCTCTGCCCTTCTTCTTCGGCTTCTTATTCCCCGTTCCCAAGCTCTCCGCCCTTGGCTTCTTATAGTCTCTAGCGATATGGCCAGGCTGGCCACACCTGAAGCATACGTTCATCCCCATTCTGCACTCACTGGTATGCTCCCTTCCGTATTTGCCGCACCTATTGGGTCCCGAGCTTGATAACCCCACCCTACGGTCATCCATTCTTATCTTCTTGTTGTTCGGGGTGAAACCACCCCGCCTAAACCTCTTCCCATTCCAATTCCGGTCACCACCACCGGCTTTCTTCACCTCCACCATCATCACTTCCCTCTCATCGTATAGCCTCCCAGCCAAATCCACTGCTGACCTAAAGGTGCTTGGTCGAGCAGCGATCAAGTGCCTGCTAATGTCAGGTGGCAGTCCCTGAATGTACCGGTTAATCTTTCGAGACACTGGCGTCACTTGATCCGGCACCAGTCTCGCCATCTTATTGAATTTGGTGGTGTACTACTGGTGGTTCATGGTTCCCGCCTCGAGTTGCAGGAACTCCCTCTCGATCCTGTTTAGTTCTCGATGAGGACAAAACTCCTCGATTACCAGCTTCTTCAACTCTTTCCATCGCATTTTCCCGATGGTCCTGGTACCCTCAGCTTGGATGATGTTGTCCCACCAACATAGTGCTGAGTTAGTAAAGGAGTGGGTGGCGAGCTTCACCTTCTGATCCTCCCGGCACTCGCTGATCTCGAGTACTGCTTCCATCTCCCTCACCCAATGGTGAGCGGCAGCAGCATTCCCGTTGCCATCGAAGGTTGGGGGCCTACACCTCTGAAATGCCCCATAGTTGCACCCCTTAGCCGTCACCCCTGCCGAATCGTCCTCCTCGTCATCGGACAATACTGTCTCCGGCTCCGGCCGTTCTTCCTCTCCCTTACTTTCCTTCCCCGTTGACCCTTTTCTGTCCTCCTTCTCCTTTCTTTCCTCGTTCCTCACAGCCCGGATGACTTCAGTCACTACAGACGGTAAGACTGTCTGCATGACCTGGTGCACCTCGTCAGCGATCGCCTCCCGAGCTGAGGCATTCAGGCTAGCATTCTCATTTCCTTCACTCCGGCCATGAACCTCAGGGTTCTCATGAGTCGTCTCAGGAGCCTTAGCACTGCTCCTACTCACACGCGGTCGACCTCTGCCTCTAGAAGACTTGGAGATTTCTTCCCAGCCATTCCTAAGCACTATAAGATTCAAACACTAACACAATCATTCAAGGTAATAGCTCAGTTTATGTCAAGTATAGTAAGTCCCTAATTACAGTGGCCAGTTGTGATTAGCCACTTACTTTACTTTTCACACCCTAAGAATTTCCTGTCCTGGCTACATCAGTATCTTAATCTACTATGATCACATAAGTCAAATAGCACACGCACATAATTCTGGTTAACTTTAAGAAAAGAAATACCTGATAGCACGTAGCTACTCGGGCTGACATCCCTCCTTCTGTCCTATTTTCAGTTTAAGTTTAGGTTTCTTTTGAAATATTTACCTATTTCACTTAAACTTTGGCTCTGATACCAACTTGTAAGGCCCCGTATGTTTTTTTTTGTAACACCCGTATGTTTTTTTTAAAAAGAAATAAAAGAATAAAAGAGAAAGAAAAAGAAGAAATGAAAGTCAACTTAAAGTGAAGGGGTTAAAAGTGCCAAAAGGACAAAGAGAATAAAAGTTGGTGAATAAAGGTAGTATGGCCGCCCATTTTGGCCTGCCAAAACGCTTTCATTCGGATTCTAGAGAGAGAAAGAGCAGAAGCTATCGGATATTGGAAGAACAAGAAGAAGAAGTCGGATTTAAGGTAAGTTTAGTGTTTTTAAGTTGTTCTTGGCTGAATTAGCCTCGGTTATATGTTCTTATGTGCATATGTGCTCGGGTGTGTGTGTTTAGTGGGTTTTTAGGTGTGCGAACTCATTGCAAGCGGGTTGGAAAGGAAGAAACACCCAAGTTGCATCAGGTGAGTTTCTAGATCCCGGTTTTTATTTTTTTAAACTATCTTTGTGGCTGAAAATGTAAGAAAATGGTTTTTATAATGTCCATGTATGTTTACCCGTATGCATTGTGCATGTTATATGTGGATTTTGAAATGCTTATAGGTTATTCATGTTTAGAACAGACATATTAAGCTTAGAACAGTTGGGTTGGATGTTTAGGTTGAAAACATACTGGAAATACGTTTGAATAGCAGGTCCATGGGCCTAGATAAGGCTCATGAGCCTCAACAGGGCTCTTGCGCTTGAAAATGACTTAGAAAAGTTTGGTAAGTTCATGTGCCGAAACAGGGCTCTTGCGCCTGAAAAATAGGCTTAAAAGCCTAAGTGTGAGATGATTTGCCCAAACAGTACCTTATGTGCCCAAAACTTGCCTTAGAAATATTCCAAGTAGGTTCTTACGCCCACACAGGGCTTATGTGCCCAAACAGTAACCTCATATGCCCCAACAGTGCTCATGCGCATGAATAGCTCAGGCGCCTAAAGTGAAAATGTTTCTAAGTGTAGGCTGGTGAGCCTACATAGTGATGAAAAGCCTGAACAGGGCTCATGCGCCCAAATAGTTCTCATGCGCCCAAACACTTAGAAATTTTTACAGAGTTTTCTGGGAGTCAGTGCTTTAGGGTTTTTACCGAGGTTGACTAAGGGCTTATTAATGATGATGTTCCATGGATGATATGATTACTTATGATTGTTCCTTTTTATAGTTATTGCTACTACTATTATTACTTATAGTATGTGACTTTACGTGGTATGTTATTATGTAACGTAAGTATATCGTAATAATAAAGTGAAACAGCAATAAAGAAAAGAAGAGGAACATTAATAAAATGTTAACAAGTCTTGCAAGCTTTAGGAGGGACACGACCGTGTTGTCGTCAGCTCAACTGTGTTACGGGTTAGCTACCCTTTATGCACACAGGGTCAATCAATTGAGATTGGCGGGACCTTTGTAGCGTGCCCTGGGTGATTGGGTCGGCCTTGTACATAGTACACACAACCCTTTCGAGGGATACAGTTGACCCTTTCGGGGGATATAGTTGACCCTTTTGAGGGATACAGTTGACCCTTTCGAGGGATATAGTTGACCCTTTCGAGGGATACAGCTGACCCTTTCGAGGGATATAGAGGGCCCATCACTCGTTTTCCATCGCGCATATATTTAGGGCATTGCGCACTGGTCCATACAGACAGTGAAACATAAAGTTAAAAGTTTACAGACAAGGCATACAGTACAGAGAACGAACAATATTTGTTCATACAGTTAATGCGTGCTCGCATATACAGTACAGAGTTGTATTTTACAGAAAGAGTATTTTCATATACAACATATAGAAAGTATTTTATTACGTATAAAACTAGAGCTCACTCAGCAACGCTGACTTTTATACATTTTCAGTTGGCAGGTAATTATTGCTGAGGATGGCATGAGGGTGAAGCTACTCTGCAGGGAAAGACTGACATCCATTCTTACTAGAAATCACTGTTGTTTTGTAAAGCAGTTAAACCATTATTTTGTAAACTGATTAAATCAGGGTGTATTGCTTAGCAACAGTGTTTATAATGAAATGAATGGCTTTTGTTAAATTAATTCCGCTGCTTAAATTTGTAAACCTAAAATGTTTATTGTACTTACTGCTGTGATTGATCAACTGTTGTGATTGATCAACTGTGAGGTGCCTGGGAACGGGGCCTTACAAGTTGGTATCAGAGCCAGGGCCGGGGCCATTGTGCCAGCGAGGACGCTGGGCTCCTTAAGGGGGTGGATTGTAACATCCCACATTGGTTGGGAAGGAGAACGAATGCTTCTTTATTAGGGGCTTGAGACCTTCCCCGCTGTGACGCGTTTTGCCTGAGCGATGGTGGTGCGTCCCGGTTCAGGTGAAAACAAAACCGTGAGGCGATGGTGGTTCGTCCCGGCCAAAGCGGACAATATCATGGTGCGGTTACGTTCGGCTGTTACAGATATCTTATCTGAGATTTGGTAGTCAGGACATGTCCCTGGCTTACCTTTGTCACCAACTAAAGTTGGTAATATGTACTATCATAAAAAGGTAAACAGTAGAATAAAGTATGGTCAACAACATGGCTCTTTAGGAAGAAGCCATGCTGTATCAGAGGTCTGCAGCGGATTATCAGAGACCATACTATGTCTACTGGTCATAGCAATGTCTTTCCGAAGGTTTAATTGCTTCGGAAGAATAACTTCTTCCGAAGCCACTTATACTTCGGAAGACTGCTTCTTCCGAGGCTGGAGTCTTCTTTGTCTTCGGAGTAGAGTTTGTCTTCAGACTTTGTCTTCAGAAGAACTCTTCAGACTTGGAAGTTCTCATACTTAGCTTCAGAATCCTTTGAATGTAGCACCAAAATTGACTATATGAAGTAGTTTTGGTTGCACCAGCCTTATAGTGACCCAACAAAGACGTTTTGGCTAAGTGACTTGTGGTTCATGTGATGAAAGATGAAAACGTCTAGGTTTGACAAGGCCAACTAGTGGTAATGCTCAGATATGGGATTTAGGCACGACTGAGGCTAAAAATTGTCCGGTTTTTACTGTTTAACTCATTTTAATGTAAGAAGTACTTATAAGATCTTAAATATATACCCAAAACAAGATTTAGTTAACGTAAGATAAGGCTCCTTTAATATATACATAAAAGTGAAAAAAAAATGCATAACTTCAAATATGTTTTAATGCTAAAAATATGCTCACAAAGCGGATGGAATTAGACACAAGTGTTTTATTTTATATATTTGAATATTTTAATCGACTGTACTGAAACTATAAACAGATAAACATAAGATAGAATGACACGAAATAACTATACTGAAACTTATAAATTGATAACGTTTTTAGGGGAATTGGGGCAGGATATCCCACCACTCGTGGTACATCCTGTTCTATGTAAGTAACATCGTTATTCAGTTCATTAACTCGATTGTACAAAATGTCAACCCGACTAGCAGTTTGCTTTGAGTACTCGAATGATCTTCAGACATAGTCATTGGTTGTCTGAGTGGCTTTAAAGGTCTACCATGGATGAGAATTAACAAGTGTGTGAACTTGAAGCCCTGATATCTTGGTGTTCTGCGAGCATGTCTAAATCCATGATAATTGTTTAGGAACAACCGGATCCCAAACTTGCCCTTTTGAACATGAAGCGCGGTTGATCATTTGGAATATGATTGACCATGTTCATGCTCATACAAAGGTTTAAGTCCAGGACACCCGGAGTAACTCCCTCGGAACTCTCCATGTCGTCCCAAAACGCTCGTAGATGTTAACTATCAAGTTTTCACCAAACAATGGGGCCACTTCTCCTGCAATTGCATTTTTGACAAAAAAGGTACAAAATAGATAAGTAATATTACATGGTTGATGGCTCATCATTCAAAATAGAATGAAAATTTCTCTTAGGTTTATGACAAATTTTATTAGTATAAACCCTCCTATTGTGACGGGGGCGTAATACCGTGTCAAGTAGCATTAATGTGCCACCACTGTAGACGACCACCAACCCTGAAAAGCTCGTATTAAAAGAAACAAAAACAAAAATAAAACTGAAAGAAAAGTATATGTAAAAATGTTAAACCACGCACGTGAAACGTAAAACATTTAAAAGAATAACTAAGCAGATCTAGTAACCTCGCGTTGTGACGGGGTCGTTAAAAAGAGAAAAATAGACGTAAAAACATTGAATCACACGCGCACGTTACGATGTGTTAACTCGTAAATTTAGACGGAAAAGTAAAGTGAAATTTTGTTAAGATGAAAAGAATAGGGGGTCAAAGTTGAATGTGAAAAAGTGTAGGGTTAAATTATAAATTTGTGTAAGTATTGGAGTTGAAAATAAAAATTAAAAAAAACTCAAAATGAATGCAACCAACTAAAACTAAAGTACAAAACATGATAAACAAAAAAATTACTAATCTATTACTACTATATAATGCATATTGAATGGCACAATTGGAAATTCACATCTTTTGTAAGACGCGCCTTTTCTATACCCCATTCACCCTCCGCCTCCCTCACGTTCCCCTTTCAGAACCTCTGGTGCCTCCCTCATCAAATCCGTTTCCCCTTCAATCACATTCATTGATTTGTCGCCCGTTTCAATCCGTTTCCTCTTCAATGGCCGCTCGCCTCTCTCTATAACCTCCGCCTCACTCAATCAACAATTGTAATCCACCATCAGAGAACCAATCAGGTACGATTATTTGCATAAGAAGCCAATTTGTGGATGCTTTGTTCATCGTTCTATTCGTTCTTACAATCTTATAGTTTAATGTGTGATTGAAGGTGTATATGATCGTGATCGGAGTGCAGAAGCCCTAGAAAAGAGGGATTTTGCTTCAATAGTGTTATCTGGTGCTGTTGATTCACTGTTGACAGTTGTGAGAAATGGAATCGCCGGCGATTGCAAGGTATAGTCCTCGGAAATCAAAGTAAGAGTTCTAATTGTCGATTGTTTGGTTACGTTGTTGTTCGTCGTGTGTGGAAGTTGATTTGAGTGTTTTGTTTTTCTGTAGGAAACGGGTGTTCACAAGGGAGTAGTTCGTCGTGTCCGGAGCCTGATGTGATTGAAATTGATCCTCCGTTGGCTGATCGAAGTTCCAAAACGAAGGCTAGGGGTTTACAGAAGGAGGTACATGATTGTGTGATCAATGTTGTTTTTTGGATCGTTTATTTGGAGATAAGAAGTGTATTGATTAGTCTCTTGCTTGATTGAGTTGCTAGGGCACTCTTTGTTACCGTTAATACAACAACGGACTCGTAGAATGGTTGTTATTTGAGGTACCATGGACTTTGCAATTTTGGGGATGCATAGCACAATGTTACACTTGATAGTCACAAATTTACAAAAAGAAATTGATTTACTTGTTTTATTATGCCTTTTATATACAATTTACCTGTAGCTACAAATGTGTTTACTTGTAAAGAAATATTATGAGTTTGATGAAACAGAGTTTCATTATAATACAACTGAAGCCATTTCATTGTTGGAAGCCTCCTCTTCTGCTGCTGCAACCCCTAAGCCTCTGTTTGTGGGTCTTACTCTTATTCCTCAAGCTGCTGCTAAAGGAGCTGGTAATCTCTCTCTATATATGTATAGATTGTATGCATCTGTTGTGTGCAAAATCTTTGGTTTTCAGCGACTTTTGAGCTCTGTTTGTGGCTGTTTTGATGGGATTTGCAAGATTTGTATGTGCATTTGGTGGATTTTCTTGTTTTTGAGTTCTTGAAGATGTGAATCTGCAAGATTTGATGGATTGATGTTAGATCAAGTTCTGTGTTCCTAGATTACAGCAAACTTGATGTTTTTTTATAGCTAATTATTGCTGTTTGAGGGTTTGTTGTTTGGGGCTAGGTGTTTTGTGCTACCGTTTGGTAGTTCTGTATTAGGTGACTTGTTTTTGTATCTAACCTGTTGTCTGTATATTTGATTCTTGTGTCACACAATTTGGGTGATTTTGTTTTAAGGTTTGTAATTTTGCTTGTTAATTTTGATTAATGTTTTTCTTCACAACTTATTTGCTCTTTTTTCTAATTTTAATTTTATATATCCATCTTCCTAAAAATGATAACTTTTTGATTCTTGAATTTCATCATTATTGTTTCAAGATTCATATATGATAGTAGTTTTGCTTTGTTTTTTGGAAAGAAATCTCACTCCAGTTTTGTTAGATTATTGTGGATTTGATTAAGGAACGCTTGTATGAAGATCGTGGTTCACATATCACTATGTTAAGCCAGACTTTTAGTTCTGAATTTTAAGGATGCCTGATTATATGTATCCATGGCTTATTATGTTTCAAGTAGTTTATATGCACCATCATGTAACTTGGAATTTGAATTATGAATTTGTTAGTGCAGCTGCAGATCTAATTGGGATCAAATGGGGTGTTTGTTTAAACTCAGTTTCATGATAAAAAACAAAAGATTACAAATCTAATATTAATGGTTTTACACGATGAGCACGAATCAGGTTGGTTTATGTGCTGAAAATGAATATATAACCGATATATTATGGCTTTATATTTTTCTGACGTAGGGCTTTGTTTCAATGGTAACAAAGCTGCTAAATTTCTATACCTGTAATACTATTTATAAAGGGTTTTGTTAGCAAAAATTGTTGGGTGGGGGTTGGATGATGAATGTCGAGGTAATACTGGTTCAACAAGCTCAAGAACTATTCACTATCACTTCCTTCTATATTGTTCCTGGATTTTCATTATTTTGATCTTATTGTCTTCTGCTTAAAATTATAAGCACATACCAATGAATCACAAATCATATGGTTGAAATTTCCATCAAGTATATTAAATTTGGGTGTTGTTATATAAAGAATTGTTATATTTATTGTTGTTATTTGAAATAATATACGAAAATCAAAATAGGCAGTAATAGTCACCTCTAATATCACAAAAATTTACTTATAAATTTGGTTTATAGGATCCCATGGTTGATATGATGTTACTTTTGTTAAACTTTCTGTGCATATTTCTATGTATGGTGAATAGATATATTTTTCTCCCAACACAGACGATCACTCCATGAGTCTAGGAGTTGCAACGACTGTTTGTGTTATTGTTATTGGTGCTAAGGTTATTTCGCAGATGTGGTGGGTTATATCTAATTAATTACAATGCTTTGTATAGTAATCCTTAATCCTCTATTTATTATTAATTGTTGTGCTTGCTTCATATATCAATATTGTGTTATACTAATCTTGGTCAAGTTTGTGAACACCAACTGGTTGAGCGAACACAACTTTTGATTTTGCTTATACAGTTGTTAATTAAGTGCCCTTATTTCCATCATGCTTAGACGATTGTGTTATGATGTGTGTTTACAAGCGATGAACTTTTAATCATCATCATTATCTTTTATTATACCTGGTTTTGAATTTTCTCAACCTATAATGAAGAACAACGAATTATCGTCAAGTATTCTAATAGCGCTGTAACGATGACTCTTAAGCCTCAACAATTAAAGGAATGTCATGGCTTATACGATAATACCTAATGGATGACAACATTATTCTCGGTAATCACTTATTTTCTCAATCTATAACTATGCTCGCTACTTGAACTTTTACTATGTACTTTTCCTTATTTTAAGAGTGTTTTAGTTTTGGGTTGGTTTCATAGTAGATTAGCATTGTATTTTGGTGAAATTTATATTAGTTTTAGCTCTGTGGATGGTGATTGTAATTATCATGAATATGATAGGAGGTTTAAATATAAAGACCCTCTCAGTCTGAACTTACCCTGAATTATCATGATTACTCACCTGGTACATGTTATTACATAACTATTTAAGGACAATGATAATCTTAACATGTATTTCTCATCATAGTACCCCGTTGTAGTTAGGATTAATTACATACTTGTTGAATTGTCTAGTGGATGTGAAGCAAAATGTGAATAAAAATGGAAACACTATTATGTATCTTGTGTTTGAGTATATGGAGACTAATTTAAAGAAGTTTATCAGATCGTATCTTTAACGATGATCACACTCCACCTAAAATTATCAAGGTGCAGGTTCTTTTAAATTGATTCTTAAATTCTTGATTCCTGCTTGTTTTTGGAAATAATTTTGTTTCTTGTAATTGTTGTAGAGCTTGATGTACCAGTTTTGCAAAGGATTGCTTCCTGCCATAGGTTGTTGTATTACACATTGACTTGTTCTTAGTGTTTATAAAAAAATTGATAGAATATTTGTGCTTTTGATATTGAGTTTGTTTGATCATTTGTTTCAGGTATCTTAAACCACACAATCTTTTGATGGATCCACCGACATTGAGGCTTAAGATCGTGGATCTTGGAGTTGCAAGCTTTTACTCTACCCATAAAGAAGTACACTCATGAGGTATCATTTTAGCTAGCTGTATTAATGCTTCTATGTTCTTGCATTATGCAGCTCCATGCCTTACCTTTTGACGTGCTCCTCACGGCTATGATATAGCTTTAATCGAACAGACTTTTCTTTTTACCCAACCTCCATGGCATTATGTTGTTATTGATGAGATAATATTTCGTATACGGTTAATTCATCAATTTCAATTGGTATTTTTAATACATTTTAGGATTTCAAGCAATCAGGACTCATTTTGTTATTCCTAATTGTTGCACTGCATCAACGTCGCTCTTAGCCATCAATGTCAATCTTAGCCATAAAACTCGCAATATATGTATAATCTATATCCAAATCTTTTGCTTATGCTTTATGATTTTTAAATTTAATATGTTAACGAGGTTAAAATTGAAATCAATTGTTGCATACATATATAAGATAAACATTTTCTATACAAGGAACGTTAGATGACCGGAAGCTTCTTTCACTCTTTCAGTTCATTAAGGTATTTGAAACTAAGTGGACCAAAATCTATTATAAGAATGCTTCTTTTTATTTAGGATGTGGTGCTATGTCCACTAGACTTTATTTGGGTGCTAATATGACAGATGTTAATCTTGTCACGTATATTCTATATCAATTTCGTGTGAGACATATTACCTAATATTAACGACCTTTACTATTACACTAAACATTTATCTTTGAATATTATCTGTCTTAATTTTTTATGTTTTTTATTGTTGAAATGGGTTGTTGATCTGTATAAATATACATGTGAAAGTTTGAAGTTGAATCATTCAAAGACAGAGGTGCATGACATTTAGGAGATTTGGGCACTTATGCAACAGGGCAACTATATAGAAGATGAAGATGCAAATAGAAAAGCTTTAGCTTATGATAGAGACTTATCAATTATGAAGGTAAGGAGTCACCTCTGCCTTTGAATGATTCAACTTCAATTGAAATATTAGTATATGTAAGGCTCATGACATACAATAAAAAAGCTAACAAAAATACTATACAATAAAAACCACTAAACCATTCATTAACAAGTATCGCGTTATAACTTATCGTAACCGCTGCATCGCGCGGGGTTCCTGCTAGTAGTAATACATATTTCTTTTTGATATTTTAATAGTAACCGTAAGTGTAAATGCCCTTGGTTGGAGTGGTTGAAAACCTCGTCAACATGGTAATCATTTTTGCTTCTTCTTGTTAGTCATTTCCTAACATCTTGTGTTTTATACATACTTGCTACTGAAAAAGAAATGTTGGTGGGTCAAACTCAGTGATGGATATATTTTTTTATTAGCATCACATTTGAATATATAGTGACCGAATATATAGTGACCGGTAATGTTTCGTGTATTATATGGTTTGATTAAATAGATTATAAATAGTTAGTAATAAAAATTGATTAATTAAAAAATAATATTTTATGTCTACGTTCGCGCGCGTGGGTGGCTTTCGTCAAATGTTTTATCTGGGTGACCGACCTTAAAAATTATTCGTTGCTCGTTAAAAAAAACAATATGTATAAGTAAGTATCTATTAGTAATAAAATAATAATATCATTTTTTTACTTTTGTTTTCGATTTTTTTTGTTCCAAACAAATAGTTTAAAAAAATGATATTTTTAAATATTTCCCCATTATAAATCTGAATTCTAATTATTTTTGGTTAAAATGTGAGTTTTTTTATAACAATGATTTTAAAATATTTCGTATTTTTTTTAAAAAATTGTTGTTTTAGAGAAAAATTCTTATTTTATAAATTCTTTTCTTTAAAGTTTACAATTACAATAGTACTTCTTTCTTAATTTGATAAAATAACAAAATTTCAATTAAAAATTAATTAAATAATTTAATATTATTAATAGTTAATATAGTTATTTAATAGAAGAGAAACAAAATATTAGATTAAAAGATTTAGAATTGTATTAAATGTTCACTCAAAACCTTCTTTTATCTCTATTCCTATATAATACATATTGAATGGGCAAAAGAGTAATTTTCTTTATATTTTAAGACGGCATACCAAACGGCCTAATGCATTCCTGGTTCTCCTTTCAAAATTCTTCCATATTTGCCCCTCCTATGCCTAATAGATCTCTTCAACCATCGCCTGCATCAGTTCAAGCGCTCATCTCTTGATGGCATTCATCTCCTCACCATCCGTTACCTCCATCGAAGTCACCTTCATTGAATCCCACCTTAAACGCGTGTGATTTATCTCCCCTCAACCGCCGCTCTCCACTTTAAACCCACTCAAAGGTCACTTGTTTCGTCTACAATTCGTCCTCCGGCACCGCCATCTACAACACTTCCATACCTTCTTAGCCACGATGGGTCTGCAGATGTTTTCTCGTGGGTCCACCGAAGCAACTTTGTCAAAATCGGTAATTTATTGACTCGCTTTGGCAACCCATCTTGCTCGGTTCTTTCTACATTCTGTTCTTCGTCGACATCCACATGCTCCTTCCTTAAATAATTCCAGGTGATTTGTAATTGTCTACAGGTTTTGTCTATTGGTTTTCGATTCGTCTCATTTTGTTAATTTGACTACATCTCTTCATCAATAACCAACACAACAGCTCAACCTCAATAATTAATGACGGTGTCGTGATTCAGACGAATCTGACTTCGTTGAAGTAGATCCTACAGAAGATATAGAAGGGTAAAACCCATCTTTTTAGGATCCCATTTAGGGCTTTTGATTTTCTCTTCTGGTTCATCTTCTTTCTTGTAGTATAATGAGATTTTGGGGAAGGGAGCTTCAAAAAACAATGTAAGAAAGCAAGATTTTTATTATATTTGATTAATGTTGTTTGGAATTGGATGTGGGATTTACAGATTGATTGTGTTGTTAAAGTTATAGGGGTTTGATGAGTATGAAGGCATAGAAGTTGCTTGGAATCAGGTGAACCTTTTGATTTCCTTCAAAGTCCTGAGGATCTTGAGAGGTTGTATTCTGATATTCATCTTCTCAAAACCTTGAAACACAACAATATCATGAAATTCTACACATCTTGGGTTGATACATCTAACAGAAACATGAATTTGTCACTAAGATGTTCACTACTGTACACTTAGACAATAGGTTCATCAATTTTGCCTCTATGAATATGTTCTAAAATTGAATTTTTATTATTTTGTAGGGTTTGGTGTTCTTGATCTGATTTAATTTATATTGATTTGAGTTAATGATAATTAATAATTATGTATAGGCAGAAACAAAGGAGGGTTAATATAAGAGTAATCAAACATTGGTGTAAACAGATCTCGAAAGGCCTTCTTTATCTCCACAACCATGATTCTCCTGTCATCCGTAGAGATTTAAGTGTGACAATATTTTTGCTAATGGAAATCAAGGACAAGTTAAAATTGGGGATTTAAGGTTTCCTGCCATCCTTCGAAAATCTCATGCTGCTCAACGTGTTGGTAAGTTTAACTGGTTTATGCATATTATGCTAAACTCAAGAATGTAATTCTTGAATGAGATGTTTGACAAATTATAATTTTAAATAAGTTAATAGATAAAATAAAAACTATTAAAAGTACATTTTAGTGAGTATACGATATAAGTTTTGTGAGAGGCTATCTAAAATTTGGCTCAAAGGATTGATGATTAAAATTGTTTTGATGATGGTGTGAATATGGAAGGCTTAGTTGGGCTTTTATAATCTGCAATTGCATTCAACCCAACTGAATTGTTTTTTTGTTTCCTCTCAGGAACACCAGAGTTTATGGCTCCTCCAGAGAACAATCCTCTATGCCGTTGCAATCTAAATTCAAGGGCGACCAATCCTCTCTCGGTTTTAAGGTGATGTTTTTATTTCAGTCTTGTTTCTATTATCGGTCTAGGGTTTCGATCGAGATCCACATCCCAGTGCAACCCAAATTCACCGCCTTCCATTCCTTTCTAGCGAAGGTGATTTGGCTTCTTTATCTCTTTCAATTGTTAACTTATGTCGTTTTAATCTTAGTTTTCTTTGTATCGATAGAATTTATTGATTTTGTTCATAGACTTTAATGTTGTTTGTTCCATAACATTCTTACTTTTTGTTATAGTGAAATTGAAAACCTAATTGGCTTTAATTTTTTATCTTCTTCCTGTCATGTGGGTGCAGTCTGTCTCTTCTGGTTGTGGTTTGAAATTGATTGTGATTATGGTTTGGCATTATCAATCAAGGGCACGGCTTCGGTTGATTACATACATAGACAAGATTCAATCGATAGGAATTCTTATTTCCCAGGTGTTGATTTTCCTATTAAGTCGTCTTAACCTCCTTTAGTGTTGATGGCTTCCAGAATGCATAAATCTGCAGGCCTGATTATGGTTTAGAATTTAGTAAATTAGGCTCCTGAGACTCCATGGTCTGGGTGCATATTGATACGCTTAACTGTGAGTCAGGTAAAGTGACTCAGGTGGAGTAAAGTGAGTCGTTGCCTGTTTTGTGATGAAAATATAAATTACTATAAAGTTACAGACAAAATTAGATACTGTAAATGATCTTGAAATACCAACTATCAATGCTTAAACTTTAATTTTGACACTAGATGGTTCTGCTTTCTTCAAGATTGTTCAAGTTTGGATATGTCCTCTATCACTCAGTATGTTTGGCAATGATTCACTAGGATTAACTAAGTTTAACATTAGAGCTTTTCATAAACACTATTGGAACTTTTACTACCTGTGCTACCTTATATATAATTTAATTTATAGCTCTCTTATGTAATAATAATTACCCACAATGACCCATTTCGGATTACAATACAAAAGCTACCCACTTCTAAACATATATTTATCCATTATTTCTACTGGCTATCACTAACTAAGTTTAACCAATGTTGGCATGCACATAAAAATCATATTAACTATGATTTACCAACATTAATTAATAAGTTTTTTCAGTTGCTTTTTTATTGTCTGGTATAATTTTTTAAACAATTTAAAATTCCAATACACTTAGAAATGAGTTGATGACAAATTTTATAAACACCTATTTTGTCAAACACCTTTTTTTTAAGAACTCACTTGTCTTGTCAAACATTCTTTATATTTATAAACGAATACTTTTTTTAAGAACTCACCACTATATATTTACATATGTGACATCCGTCACTAAAGGTCCGTCATTTAACATGATTTACCTAACCTTGTTAACA
The DNA here is from genome assembly GCA_024085815.1 of Flaveria linearis. Classification (NCBI taxonomy): domain Eukaryota; kingdom Viridiplantae; phylum Streptophyta; class Magnoliopsida; order Asterales; family Asteraceae; genus Flaveria; species Flaveria linearis. The sequence goes on along the minus strand of CM044006.1, from coordinate 6,421,485 downwards.
GTCATTCTTATTTTGACGAACCATTACGTGAATGCCATATTTGCTTTACTTAATTGCTTTACTTAATTGCCTTATATGTGTAGTATCGTTGCTTGACTTGTCATTATCTTAAGACATTCTCCAAGATTTGCCCCGTTAACACTAAACACGTCATCTTTATAATAAAATAATTTTCACGAATAAAATCATTTTAACTTACAAATAACATAAATAACATTTTACATCAATAAAACAAGACTAATTTATAACGTTTTAACCGAAACAAAATTTGGAACCCGGGGCAAAGTGCGGGGACTAAACTAGAAACTTTGAGAAACTAGGCTGGGTATAAATACCCCTTCCTAACCATTTTTCATTCTTTTCACCCTCTCACCACTTCATCTTTCTCTCTACACTCTCTCTCTAGAAACCAACACAAAACCGACCCGTTTCTAGCATTTTCGTCTTCAAATCTCGAGTATCATCGTGAACACTAGTTCCTAGCAGGTAGATAACCTCACTACCTCGTTCTTAACTCGATTTTACAGCTGCATTCGAGGGTTTTCGGGTGCTCGGGTTCATCCGAGCACAAGAGGTCGTGTGGACTTGCATGTCTTGTTTCTGAGTGTGTTTCTTGCCTAGATAAGTTAGAATATGAGTTCTGGAAGGTTTGGTTGGGTAACACTCGTGATCGGGCAGCCGAAGGCCGACCTGAAACTCACTACCGTCGCGACTCCGATGGCGCGAAAGGGTTGTCGCGCGCGAAAGGGACGTGCGACTGCATGTGTGTGCGACTTGAGACACGAGCGAATAGGTAAGTCGCGCGGTTGTGTCGCGCGACTGTCGGTGGGTGCGAAATAGAGGTTGACACGCGAAATAGAGGTTCTCACGCGACTAGAGATGTCACGCGACAGGGGTTGTCGCGTGACTGGGCTATGCGAATGTGGAATGTGTGCGAGTGTGTGAAATCGCACGGTCAGATGTCTGTCGCGCGAAAGAGGGTCCTCTCGCGCGAATGAAGCTGATTCGCGCGGAGGGACTTTGAGTCGCGCGGTTGGCTGTTAGGTCGTGCGACTGGTATTGCATGGTATGACTGAAGGCTTAGTCACACGAATGGAGGATCAATTGTACGAAAGTAGCTAATTCGTACGACTGAAAGTCCACTCGTGTGAATGGGGTGTCAGTCATGCGTCCGGTCCTACTGTATAACTTAATGATGTGTGAGTGTGTGGATCCCCTCTTCGGAGATCTCATGACGATAATAAAATATAATTAAGTGTCATAGCTTGATCACAAAGATTAAAATCAACGCCATTAACAGGCACGTACTATTTAAAAAATCTAGTCTAAGATGTGTGTGACTGCTTGTGTGTACTACTCACGACCGAACCGAAACGACCCGATTCAATTAAACAATATTATTAACAGTAGTCCATAAGATTAATTCTTAACATAACTGTCAATAGGTGATTGACTGTTCATACATACATACAAGTTTGGGAAGTTTCATCAGACGTACTTACCACTTAACAAGTGAGTTTCGTGGCCCCTTTTTACGCTTATACATTGTTTCAATCTTTTACAAACATGGGGGAAGAGTATGCTCACACGTTTTCAATGCTGTACAATATACATACAATTTTCATACTTGGAATCAACGTGATACTGTTTGTGAGTACTTATCTGATACATACATGATGTTACTGTGTGGACTGTCTTACAACCATTAATTCGGTGTTGGAACCAACAGATAGGTATTGTAGTACTACTGGGTTGACACCCCACCCTTACAGATGGTTACTTGTGAGTACCATCACACTGCCAGGATCGGGCCTTGGGTGAATATATTCTGACAAGTTTCTTTGTGTACGTCATTAGGTTTGGTTGTATAAAACTCATGGTATGTGATTTTGCTTACTTATAACTGTATGCACGGTATTCCACTACAAACAATATACAGCATCAATTACAAGTTTACAATTTAAACCTGCGAAGCTCACCAACATTATTGTTGACCATTTTGAGCATATTTTTCAGGTAACAATGAGAACTGAAGATCTAGGAGTGCTGCCTTGTAGAGGAGACCCTAGGATGCATTTGTGTTATACTTTTGTAAAGCTTGAACATGAATATGATCTTTTGTACACTTGTTCCCATGTTGTGGGAATATTACATTACAAGCTGTAATCAATGTTTTTGTGATCATTTGTGTTGTGCTTATGACTATGCTGTCGTGAACATTGATTATACACGACACAAGTCTCCATTTGTGTTCGGGTGTCGTCATGACACGCTTGTCATCATATTTTATTTTTATTGCTACTCTATCATATACCATGTGTTATGACGATCCCGTCTAGCTCGCATTCCCCGTGTTTCCGCTTTAGCGGGGGTGTGACAGACTGGTATCAGAGCCATTGGTTATAGAGAATTAGGCAATTACACTTGACCTAGACTATAACCTAGGAACCTTCATGTAGATTTGCATGCTTAAGCTTGTGTGCATTTATATATCGTGTATGTGTTCCTCCTTACATGATTGATTATCCTTCTGTTATGTGATCCTTCACCTTGTGCTTGAGCCTTGTGCTCGTCACTGATGAGGTGCTTCCTATTGGATCTTCCGTTCCCTCTGTGCGCCGAGTTATCATAACCAAATTCGGGAATCGAAACCCGAACAGATCGTCACAGATCATACATCGCGCCTGACCTCATACACTGAGAGACCGACCCGAGGAGGCATGTCTGAGTCCTTCAAGGACGCGATATAGACAACCTCCGCTAGACTATACGTGATTACATGATTGGCTCTCAGTTGACTTGATGGATTATTATGGATATGATGTGAAAGAAGGTCGGTGTCATGTAACCGGATTAGGCATCATTCTCGGTACATCGTGGGTGTGGTGGGAACGCTGCGGGGAACCCTATATATAAGCATCACCGGTATACCGAGAATATGCTTAAAATGGCTGCATGGTGGTCTTGACCGACCGGAGCATCGAACGTTGGAACTGATAAGTGGAGTACTTGATTATCATAAGGTGACTAAAGCTTATATGTTGCCTCTTTATGAATAGAACATGCCGCCTCGAAGATCTAACCGCAGAAGTAGTAGCGGAAGTGAAGCCCCGAGGGGCAGAGGCAGAGGCAGAGGCAGATCTTCAGGAGCAAATGAGGGTCCTATTGGCAATACTCAAGGGACTGGAAGCCTGATATGGCAACCCTGATTGCTCAACAACTGACTGCCTTGATTCCCACTATTGTAGCTCAAGTGAGCGATGCTTTGCAACAGCAGAACCACTCCCACGGGGATGGTGGTAACGAGAACGAGGGTAATGGGAACCCGACTGGGAATGAAAGCAACCAGGAGACCGGAAATGGTGGTACAGCCGGTAACGAAACTGGGGTTGCTAACGCCAAACGGGGCTGTTCTTACAAGGAGTTTGTGGCCTGTAAGCCCCGGGATTTCGATGGTAAAGGTGGGGCGATAGCCCTGATCAGATGGCTCGAGAAAATGGAGGCTGTGATCGACATCAGCGAATGCCTCGACAGCCAACGCATCAAGTATGTTACGTGCTCACTGCAGGGCCGAGCACTAACCTGGTGGAACACCCAGGTTCAAGCTAGGGGAAGGGAATCTGCGATGCAGATGACCTGGGATGAATTTAAAGCTTTGATTACCGAGGAGTACTGCCCTCACAACGAGATGCAAAAGCTTGAGCATGAGTTCTGGAATCATGCCATGGTGGGGGCGGGGCATGCAGCTTATACTGACCGATTCCATGAGTTGGCTAGGCTAGTTCCACACCTGGTCACTCCGGAATCTAAGAGGATTGAGAGGTACATTTGGGGACTCGTGCCTCAAATACGGGCAATGGTAACTGCAGCTGCTCCTCCTACGATTCAGAGCGCAATTCTGAAGGCTGGCGCTCTGACCGATGAGATGGTACGAACAGGGGTATTGGGCAAGGGAGCAGAGAAGCGAAAGGATGTTGGGGAAACTAGCCGGTCCAGTGTCGGGAAATCTGATAAAAGGGCCAAGGTCACCAGAAACTTCGTGGCCGTGACTCAAGGGAAGAGAATATGTTGGGCCATATCCCAAATGTGACAGATGCAGCTATCATCATCCCCCAGAGGCAGTGCCGGGTGTGCGCAAACTGTAGGCGCCCGGGGCACCTAGCAAGAGATTGTAGAGTGGCACCGAATCTGGTTGCACCCGTCAACGCGGTTAACCCCGCCGGGAATGCCAGAGTCTGTTACGAATGTGGAAATCCTGGTCACTTCAGAAACATGTGCCCCCGACTGAACAGGGCACCGGGTCAACAGGGGATAATCAACAGCAAGTGATGGCCATAGCGGGCGCTCAAGGCAAGGAAACCCAGGAAATGCTGCACGGGGACGCGCTTTCGTCATTGGAGCTAATGATGCCCGTCAGGACCCGAACGTTGTTACGGGTACGTATCTGCTCAATCACCATTTTGCATCCATACTATTTGATACTGGGGCAGACAACAGCTTTATATCTTCTGAATTCGTGCATATGCTTGATTTAAGTGCTAGTAGGCTAGAAACTAGTTACTCCATAGAAATGGCCAATGGTAGGGTTGAACAAGCAGACGAGATTATTAAGAATTGCACCCTAATGTTAGAAGACCAGGCCTTTAGCATAGATTAATACCATTCGAGTTAGGCAGCTTCGATGTGATAGTGGGTATGGATTGGTTGTCAAATCATGGAGCCGAGATTGTTTGCGGGAGAAAGTAGTACGAATCCCCATGCCAAACGGGGAGGTACTCAAGATTCAAGGAGAGCGACCGGGAAGAACACTAAAGCTCATTTCTTGCATGAAAGCCCGCCGAAGTTTACGGAAGCAGTGTTACACTTTTCTGGCTCACATCGTAGAAAAGAAAGAAGAAGAGACAAAATTGGCAGACATTCCCATTGTACGGGACTATCCGGAGGTGTTCCCTGATGATCTGTCTGGATTGCCTCCTCCACGACAGGTGGAATTCCATATAGAGCTGGTTCCTGGGGCTACACCGGTAGCAAAGACACCTTATCGGTTAGCACCCTCTGAGATGCAAGAGTTATCCAGCCAACTACAGGAACTACTGGAGAAGGGTTTCATCCGACCGAGTCAATCACCGTGGGGAGCACCGGTGTTATTTGTCAAGAAGAAGGATGGGTCGTTCCGTATGTGTATCGACTACAGGGAGCTGAACAAATTGACCGTGAAGAATCGGTATCCTCTCCCCAGAATCGACGACCTGTTCGATCAGTTGCAAGGAGCCTCGTATTTCTCTAAGATCGACCTTCGATCTGGTTATCATCAATTAAGAGTATTCGAGGACGATATTCCAAAAACAGCGTTTAGAACTCGTTACGGGCACTATGAGTTCTTGGTCATGCCATTCGGATTGACCAACGCTCCAGCTGTCTTTATGGATCTGATGAATCGGGTGTGTAAGCCTTATCTTGATAAGTTCGTGATCGTGTTCATAGACGATATACTTATCTACTCCCGTTCAAAGGAGGATCACGAAAAACACCTCCAAGCAATTCTAGAACTGTTGAAGGAAGAGAAACTTTTCGCCAAGTTCTCGAAGTGTGAATTCTGGCTTCGAGAAGTGAAGTTCTTGGGTCATGTAGTCAACGAAAATGGAATTCATGTGGACCCCGGTAAGATTGAAGCTGTGAAGAAGTGGGATACTCCCCAAACACCCTCAGAAATACGGCAATTCTTGGGATTGGCCGGATACTATCGTCGCTTCATTGCCAATTTCTCCAAGATTGCCCAACCGTTAACTCTGCTGACTCAGAAAGACAAGAAGTTCGATTGGGGGAAAGCACAAGAACAGGCGTTCCAAACATTAAAAGAGAAGTTGTGCAACGCACCGATATTGTCTCTCCCAGACGGAACTGATGATTTTGTGGTGTACTGTGATGCTTCACATCAAGGTTTGGGCTGTGTGCTAATGCAGAAAGATAAGGTGATTGCTTACGCTTCGCGACAACTCAAGGTGCATGAAAAGAACTACACAACTCACGATTTGGAGTTGGGTGCCGTAGTGTTTGCACTCAAGATATGGAGGCATTATCTATATGGAACCAAATGCATCATCTACACAGACCATAAGAGCCTTCAACACATCATGAACCAGAAAGAACTTAACATGCGGCAGCGACGCTGGGTAGAGCTGCTTAGCGACTACGATTGTGAAATCCGGTATCATCCGGGGAAAGCTAACGTGGTGGCTGATGCATTAAGCCGCAAGGAACGTGTGAAACCATTACGTGCTCGAGCGCTAGGTTTGACTATTCAAACTAATTTAAAGGCTCAGATTCAATTAGCACAAAACGAGGCTTTGAAAGAAGAGAACCTTGCGGGAGAAGAATTCCGAGGGCTGGATAAACAAATGACTCGCAAGGATGACGGCGTACATTACTTCATAGATCGTATATGGGTCCCCAAATGGGGAGGTGTACGTACACTAGTCTTGGATGAAGCACACAAGACTCGATACTCTGTTCATCCTGGTGCAGACAAGATGTACCACGATCTGAAAGAACTATACTGGTGGCCAGGTATGAAGAAAGATGTTGCTGTATACGTGAGCAAATGCTTGACTTGTTCAAAGGTCAAGGCTGAACACCAGAAACCATCGGGACTACTGCAACAACCTGAAATTCCCGAGTGGAAATGGGAGAACATCACTATGGATTTCATCACCAAACTCCCGAGAACACCAAGCGGACACGACTCGATATGGGTCGTGGTGGATCGAATGACAAAATCCGCTCACTTCTTGCCTATCCGAGAAGACTACAAGATGGATAAGCTGGCAAGGTTGTACATCAAAGAGGTCGTGACACGGCACGGGGTGCCGGTGTCAATCATATCCGACCGAGACAGTCGATTTACTTCGCGATTTTGGCAGACGTTACAGAAAGCGATGGGCACTCGATTAGACATGAGTACTGCCTATCACCCACAGACAGACGGCCAAAGCGAACGAACGATACAGACGCTTGAGGATATGCTGAGGGCATGTGTCATTGATTTTGGTGGCAGTTGGGATACTCATCTACCGTTGATTGAGTTCTCCTACAACAACAGCTATCACACAAGCATTGGATGCGCACGTTCGAAGCGTTGTATGGACGGAAATGTAGATCACCAGTTTGTTGGGCTGAAGTTGGTGAAAGCCAGCTTACGGGTCCAGAGATCATTCAAGAAACCACTGATAAGATCTTCCAAATCAAAGACCGACTTAAAGCAGCTAGAGATCGCCAAAAGAGCTATGCCGACAATCGTCGGAAGCCTCTAGAATTCAATGTTGGGGATCATGTCTTACTCAAAGTCTCTCCTGGAAAGGGATCGTACGATTTGGTAAGAAAGGGAAGTTAGCCCTCGATACGTAGGACCATTCGAGATTACAGAAAGAATCGGTCCGGTGGCTTACCGATTGAGGTTGCCACAAGAACTTAGCGGTGTGCATGATACTTTTCACGTGTCGAACCTCAAAAAGTGTTTGGCAGACGAGTCCTTACACATACCAATTGAGGAAATCAAGATCGACGAAAAGCTTCATTTTATTGAGGAACCTATTGAGGTCATGGACCGAAAGGTCAAAAAGCTAAGGCGCAGCAAGATACCTATCGTTCGATAAGATGGAATTCCAAACGAGGGCCAGAGTTTACATGGGAACGTGAAGATCAGATGAGACTCAAATATCCACATTATTCGCGGATGACGTTCTAGGGCCTAGCACCAGTTGAATTTCGGGACGAAATTCCCTCAACTGGGGGATACTGTGACATCCGTCACCAAAGGTCCGTCATTTAACGTGATTTACCTAACCTTGTTAACAGTCATTCCTTATTTTGACGAACCAATTACGTGAATGCCATATTTGCTTTACTTAATTGCTTTACTTAATTGCCTTATATGTGTAGTATCGTTGCTTGACTTGTCATTATCTTAAGACATTCTCCAAGATTTGCCCCGTTAACACTAAACACGTCATCTTTATAATAAAATAATTTTCACGAATAAAATCATTTTAACTTACAAATAACATAAATAACATTTTACATCAATAAAACAAGACTAAATTATAACGTTTTTAACCGAAACAAAATTTGGAACTCGGGGCAAAGTGCGGGGACTAAACTTGAAACTTTGAGAAACTAGGCTGGGTATAAATACCCCTTCCCAGCCATTTTCATTCTTTTCACCCTCTCACCACTTCATCTTTCTCTCTACACTCTCTCTCTAGAAACCAACACCAAAACCGACCCGTTTCTAGCATTTTCGTCTTCAAATCTCGAGTATCATCGTGAACACTAGTTCCTAGCAGGTAGATAACCTCACTACCTCGTTTTAACTCGATTTTACAGCTGCATTCGAGGGTTTTCGGGTGCTCGGGTTCATCCGAGCACAAGAGGTCGTGTGGACTTGCATGTCTTGTTTCTGAGTGTGTTTCTTGCCTAGATAAGTTAGAATATGAGTTCTGGAGGTTTGGTTGGGTAACACTCGTGATCGGGCAGCCGAAGGCCGACCTGAAACTCACTGCCGTCGCGACTCCCGATGGCGCGAAAGGGGTTGTCGCGCGCGAAAGGGACGTGCGACTGCATGTGTGTGCGACTTGAGACACGAGCGAATAGGTAAGTCGCGCGGGTGTGTCGCGCGACTGTCGGTGGGTGCGAAATAGAGGTTGACACGCGAAATAGAGGTTGTCACGCGACTAGAGATGTCACGCGACAGGGGTTGTCGCGTGACTGGGCTATGCGAATGTGGAATGTGTGCGAGTGTGTGAATCGCGCGGTCAGATGTCTGTCGCGCGAAAGAGGGTCCTCTCGCGCGAATGAAGCTGATTCGCGCGGAGGGACTTTGAGTCGCGCGGTGGCTGTTAGGTCGTGCGACTGGTATTGCATGGTACGACTGAAGGCTTAGTCACACGAATGGAGGATCAATTGTACGAAAGTAGCTAATTCGTACGACTGAAAGTCCACTCGTGTGAATGGGGTGTCAGTCGTGCGTCCGGTCCTACTGTATACTTAATGATGTGTGAGTGTGTGGATCCCCTCTTCGGAGATCTCACGACGATAATAAAATATAATTAAGTGTCATAGCTTGATCACAAAGATTAAATCAACGCCATTAACAGGCACGTACTATTTAAAACAATCTAGTCTAAGATGTGTGTGACTGCTTGTGTGTACTACTCACGACCGAACCGAAATGACCCGATTCAATTAAACAATATTATTAACAGTAGTCCATAAGATTAATTCTTAACATAACTGTCAATAGGTGATTGACTGTTCATACATACATACAAGTTTGGGAAGTTTCATCAGACGTACTTACCACTTAACAAGTGAGTTTCGTGGCCCCTTTTTACGCTTATACATTGTTTCAATCTTTTACAAACATGGGGGAAGAGTATGCTCACACGTTTTCAATGCTGTACAATATACATACAATTTTCATACTTGGAATCAACGTGATACTGTTTTGTGAGTACTTATCTGATACATACATGATGTTACTGTGTGGACTGTCTTACAACCATTAATTCCGGTGTTGGAACCAACAGATAGGTATTGGTAGTACTACTGGGTTGACACCCCCACCCTTAACAGATGGTTACTTGTGAGTACCATCACACTGCCAGGAACGGGCCTTGGGTGAATATATTCTGACAAGTTCTTTGTGTACGTCATTAGGTTTGGTTGTATAAAACTCATGGTATGTGATTTTGCTTACTTATAACTGTATGCACGGTATTCCACTACAAACAATATACAGCATCAATTACAAGTTTACAATTTAAACCTGCGAAGCTCACCAACATTATTGTTGACCATTTTGAGCATATTTTTCAGGTAACAATGAGAACTGAAGATCTAGGAGTGCTGCCTTGTAGAGGAGACCCAGGATGCATTTGTGTTTATACTTTTGTAAAGCTTGAACATGAATATGATCTTTGTACACTTGTTCCCATGTTGTGGGAATATTACATTACAAGCTGTAATCAATGTTTTTGTGATCATTTGTGTTGTGCTTATGACTATGCTGTCGTGAACATTGATTATACACGACACAAGTCTCCATTGTGTTCGGGTGTCGTCATGACACGCTTGTCATCATATTTTTATTTTTATTGCTACTCTATCATATACCATGGTTATGGATTCCCGTCTAGTTCGCATCCCCGTGTTTCCGCTTTAGAGGGGGGGTGTGACAACATACACATGGTTTACCTGTCACATATAAGCATGTGTATTTGGTTTAAAATTGAGATTAATATTAATAAACCACATGGAAGCGTCATTGTTCGAATTACCCACAAGTCAAACACATAGAAGGTGCAGTTAAAAATCCCGCTGCAACGCGCGGGTAAGCACGCTAGTTATAATAAATTAGATCATATATATGATATAAATATATATATGTACATATACGTATTATAAATATATACGCATAATACGTATATATATACGTATATACATATATAATACATATATATGCGTATAAATACGTATATATCGTTATATATACGTATATATACGTATATATACGTATATACGTATATATATACGTATATGTACGTATATAATACGTATATATACGTATATATATACGTATATATCGTATATATATACGTGTATATATACGTATATAGATATACGTATATATATACGTATATATACGTATATATATACGTATATATACGTATATATATACGTATATACGTATATATACGTATATATATCGTATATATATACGTATATATATACGGATATTATACGTATATATATCTATACGTATATATATATATACGTATATACGCATATATACGTATATTATCGTATATATATATTACGTATATATATACGTATATATATCTATACGTATATATACTATATATATACGTATATATATACGTATATACGTATATATACGTATATATAACGTATATATATACGTATATATATATACGTATATACGTATATATATACGTATATATATATACGTATATATAACGTATATAATACCTATATATATACGTATATACGTATATATATACGTATATATATACCGTATATATACACGTATATATACGTATATATATACATATATACGCATATATATACGTATATATAGTATACAATATATATCGTATATATATACGTATATACGTATATATATACGTATATATATACATATATATACGTATATATATCTATACGTATATATATCTATATATATATATATACGTATATATATACGTATATATACGTATATATATATACGTATATATATACGTATATACGTATATTATATACGTATATATATACGTATATAATTTATTACGTATATATTATACGTATATAATATACGTATATATACGTATATATATACGTATATATACGTATAATATACGTAGATATATTACGTATAATATACGTATATATATACGTATATATATACGTATATATGTACGTATATATATACGTATATATATGTACGTATAGATATATATATGTATATATATATGTATATATATACGTATATATACACGTATATATATACGTATAGATATATATACGTATATATACGATATATACGTATACGTATATATATACGTATATATATCTATACGTATATATCTATACGTATATATCTATACTATATATATCTATACGTATATACGTATATATATACGTATATTGTATATATATACGTATATACGTATATATATACGTATATATATATACGTGTATATATATATAAACTTATATATATGTACGTATATACGATATAATACGTATATATACCGTATATATACACGTATATATAACGTGTATATATATATTACGTATATATATGTGTATATATATACGTAATATATACACGTATATATATACGTATATATGTACATATATACGTATATATATACGTATATATATGTTAACATATATATACGTATATATATACATATATACGTATATATATACGTATATATATACGTATATATAAGCGTATATATATATCTATACGTATACATATATATACGTATATATATATCGTTATATATATACGATATATACTATATATATGCATATATATACGTATATATACGTATATATATATACGTATATATATATACGTATATATATTTATACGTATATATATGTACGTATATATATACGTATATATATACGTATATATATACATATAAATGTACGATATATTACGTATATATATGTACGTATATATATACGTATATATATGTACGTTATTATATATACGTAATATATGTACGTATATATACACGTATATATATATACGTATATATATACATATATATATATATACGTATAGATATATATACGTATATATATATACGTATATATATACGCATATATAGATACGTATATATATAGTATACGTATATATATACGCATATATAGATACGTATATATATGTATACGTATATATATATACGTATATATATACGTATATATATACGTAATATATATACGATATATATACGTATATACATACGTATATATATACGTATATATATATACGTTTTATATATACGTATAATATACGTATAATATATACGTCATATATTATACGTATATATATTATATATATACATATGTATATACGTATATATACGTATGTATATACGTATAATATACGTATGTATATACGTATGTATATACTATGTATATGTATATATATATACGTATATATATTCGTATATGTATATATACGTATATATATACGTATATATATATATACGTATATACATACGCATATATATATACGTATATACATACGCATATATATATACGTATATATATACGCATATATATACGTATATATATATACGTATATATATACGTATATATATACGATATATACGCATATATATATACGTATATATATGTATATATACATATATATATATATAGATTATATATATATACACGTATATACGTATATATATATATACCACGTATATATATACGTATATATATTGTAAGGCCCCGTTCCCGGGCACCTCACAGTTGGTTATTCATCGCACGTAAGACATACTATTTCATAAAATTTAATAAACATTGCAGTAGAATCGATCAAAAAGGACATCTCATTTTATCATAAAAGTTTTTGCAAAATAATACATCGTTAATAATTATAAAATATATATCGTTGCATTACATCACAAAAGCATTATATAAATGGATGCTATCCAAAAGAGCTGAGTAGCCGCCCCGTGCCATCCTCAGCAACGTTACCTGCCAACTGGAAATACATAAAAGTCAGCGTTGCTGAGTGAGTTCTAGTTTTAAATAAAACATACTTTTCTATCTTTAAAACCGTTCTTTATATACATGCGATCACACATCATACGTACACATAGATAATATTATTATTATCTTCATCATTCGTTCATTAACTTTCGTTCGCATTCATTCATAAATTCTTATTTTCGTTCGTACGTCCTTCCTTTCATTCGTACATTCACCACATTCGTTCATACGTTCATTACATTCATTCATACGTCCATTATACTCATTCATACGTTCATTACATTTGATGACATGTACAATACCCCGAACATTGTGCACTAGTGCTAGAGCTGGACCTGTGGTAATTAAATCACGAACATTGTGCACGAAGCTGATCCAGTCACCTAGGGCAAGTACATGCACCACTTATCTTTCCTCTTTCATTTTGGATCAATGCCATATGCTATACCCCGAACATTGTGCACGAGTGCTGGTGCCGGACCTGTGGTAATTAAATCATGAATATTGTGCACGAAGCTGATCCATCACCTAGGGCAAGCGGCAAGGATCCCGTAGATATGGTCAATCACAAAGATTGGACCCCAGTGTGCATCCTTCGGGGTAGCTAACCCGCATACCGTTGAGCTATCACCTTCATTGGGTGTGCACCTCAATACATTTGCTTGCAAGTCTTTCTCACATTCATTCGTTCATTCGTTAATGCATGCATTCATTCTTCATGTTCCTCTTTCATTATCTTTCACTTTGCGTTATATAATACTTTCATTACATTTATTAATCATAACACGTAAAGCCACGGAAAGATAAACAGGTATCGAAACAAGGAACATCGACATTATAAAATCATCAGTAATCACCATCTATCATGGCAACTTCATACTTATATAACATACATCATGCATAACCTGCAGCACTATCATCATTGTGCCCAACATAACCTCTAAAGCCTCAACGGCCCTCTTACCTGTACTTACGGGGACTATCACATCATTACTTACCCCTTTTCTTCTCCCCGAAAGTCAGTAATTAAACTATACGAATGAACTCCCATGCAACTGAACCTCACACAACAACCCCATTTGGGCGATTGGGCACCCTTCAGTCGCATGGCCTTCATGCGACTGAACCTCATGCAATTGGAACTATGCGAATGAACTCCCATGCGACTGAACCTCCAATCGTGTGAATGGACCCTCAATCGTGCGATTGGACACTATGCGAATGGACCTATGGGACTAAACTCTCAGTCGTGCGATTGAACACCTATGCGACTGAACACCTATGCGACTGGGCTCTCAGTCGTACGACTGAACACCTATGCGACTGAACACCTATGCGACTGGGCTCTCAGTCGTATGACCTGTCATGCGGCTGGACCCTCAATCGTGTGATTGAACCTCAGTCATGCGATTGAACCTCAGTCGTCCCTCAGTCGTGCGATTGGCCCTCCAGTCGCATAGCCCTAACTGGGCGCAGACTGCAGTTCATCCCGAACTGCAATTGCAAATTTCAGCTTCCAAACTCATTTTAAGCCCAAATCAACCCTCCAAATCCTTAGGAAAGCATAATATGACACTATTCATGCACGCACAAGCCCGAAATCGCACTCTAAACGCACTATACACAATCACACCCAAACGGGTCAAACACACACTTTCAAAAACGGGTTTCTATGTGTTCCAGCCCCAAAATCAGTTGAAAACATGTAAAAAGGGGTCCTAGAACTCACACAAATAAGAAGAAGATGAAGAGCTTCGTTTGGACTTGCTACACGACGAGTTTCGAGCCCGAATTGACCCGAATCACCCCTTCTCCTCTTCTTTTTCTCTTCTTCCTCTCTTCTTCCTCTCTTCTTCCTCTCTTCTATCTTTTTGGTTGAATTTTTGGAGATGTGGGGAGGGTGTGGGCTGCCCTTCCCTCTTATTCTCCTTCTCTTCCAAGTTTTCTCGCATTTTACAAGTTTGGTCCCACGACTTCGGACTGTATTTCTTTTTCTTCTTTCGTCGGCTACAAGGAAAATATTCGGGTGTTACAAGTCCACCCCCTTAAATAGGATTCATCCCCGAAACCTGTTATTCCTCGAATAAAAGTGGGTAATGCTGTCTCATTTCTTCTTCTGTTTCCTATGTTGACTCGGATCCCTTCCTGTGCTGCCACTGCACACGCACAAGAGGAACTACTTTATTTCTCAGCCTCTTCTCCTCTCGATCGCTGATCGCCACTGGTTGCTCCACATAATTGAGCCGTTCGTCTACTTCGATATCCTTCAGTGGAACAATCATATCTCATCTGCCAAACACTTCCTTAGATGAGATACGTGGTATGTCGGGTGAATTCCACTCAACTCATCTGGTAGCTCTAATCTATAGGCCACCTCTCCTACTCGAGAAATGATTCGGAAAGGGCCTATATACCTTGGGCTCAACTTGCCCCGCTTCCTGAACCGAATAATACCCTTCCACGGTGAAACCTTCAACATAACCCGGTCACCCACCTTGAACTCAATCGGTCTGCGTCATTTGTCGGCATACAATTTCTGTCTATCTTTGGCTGCCTTCATGTAGGCCTTGATCTTTTCAAGATTTTTAGTCGTAGCCTCGATCACCTCGACGCTCCCTAACTCTTTATGACCAATATCACCCCAACAAACGGGTGTTCTGCATCTCCTACCGTATAGCATCTCATAGGTGGCATACCAATGCTGGCATAATAGCTGTTATTGTATGAGAATTCAACTAACGGTAAGTGGTCATCCCAACTTCCCCCCAAATCAATCACACATTCCCGAAGCATGTCCTCTAACGTCTGAATGGTCCTTTCTGACTGACCATCAGTCTGAGGATGATAAGCCGTGCTAATGTGTAACCTCATCCCCATCGCATCGTGGAATTTTTCCAGAATTTGGATGTAAACCGGGTGTCACGATCAGACACGATAGACACCGGTACGCCGTGACGAGTCACAATCTCTTTAATGAAAAGATTCGCCAACCTCTCGGATGAATATGTCTCGCTCATCGGTAGGAAGTGAGCATTCTTCGCCAAGCGGTCAACAATCACCCATATAGCATCATACCCTTTCGGAGTACGCGGAAACTTCGTAATGAAATCCATGGTGATGTGCTCCCACTTCCATTCCAGTATATCCAAAGGTTGATCTTCCCATACGGCTTTTGATGTTCGGCCTTCACTTGCAAGCAAGTAAGGCACTTACTCACATACTCCACTACATCACGCTTCATACCCGGCCACCAATAATCTTTCTTCATGTCTTGGTACATCTTGGTAGCACCAGGATGAATAGAGTATCGAGTCTTGTGAGCTTCATCCATAATCTTCACCCGTAGATCCCCAAGACGAGGAATCCACATCCGCCCGAATCGGGCCTTAACACCGAGTGTGTTTTCACACAATTCCAGAACTAGACCTCTCATTCGTTCGGAGTAAAGATGATCTTCTTTCAATGCCTCATTTTGAAACTCCTTGACTTACTTCATCATATCGGAGGTCATAATCATCTAATATGCTTTCACCCGAATCGGCTCGGGTCTCTCTTTTCGACTAAGGGCGTCCGCTACCATATTGGCTTTGCCCAGATGGTAATGAATCTCATAATCATAATCCTTTATGAGCTCTAACCATCCTCTCTGCCTCATGTTCAGGTCTTTCTGCTCGAAGAAATACTTCAAGCTCTTGTGGTCGGTGAATATGGTGCACTTCGTCCCATACAGGTAGTGCCTCCAAATCTTTAATGCAAAGACCACAGCTGCTAGCTCCAGGTCATGAGTAGGATAGTTAACCTCATGAACCTTCAACTGTCGGGATGCATAGGCTATAACCTTACCTCTTTGCATTAACACGCACCCCAATACCGAGTAGGAAGCATCAGAATAAACCACCAGATCTTCACTTCTATCGGGTAATAACAATATAGGAGCTTGAGTCAATCTCGTCTTCAACTCTTCGAACGCCTTCTCTTGAGCTTGACTCCATACAAATTTACATCCTTACGGGTCAACTTGGTTAGTGGAGAAGCGATCTTAGAGAAGTCTTGAATGAACCTTCAGTAATAGCCCGCCAAACCCAAGAAACTACGGATCTCGGATGGCGTCTTTGGAGACTTCCATTGCATCACCGCTTCCACCTTGGCCGGATCCACCATAATCCCCTCCGGATTCACCATGTGACCCAAGAATTGAACCTCGCGCAACCAAAACGCGCATTTGGAGAACTTGGCATACAACTTCTCCCTTCTTAAAGTCTCCAACATCTCTCGAATGTGACTGGCATGCTCTATCTCGCTCTTTGAATAAATCAAGATGTCATCAATAAACACAATCACTGACTTATCCAACATCGGCCGACACACTCGGTTCATCAGATCCATAAAAGCAGCTGGCGCATTGGTCAAACCAAAAGACATAACGAGGAACTCGTAATGACCGTAGCGCGTGCGAAAAGCTGTTTTAGGAATATACTGCTCTTTCACCTTTAGCTGATGGTAGCCAGATCGAAGGTCGATCCTCGAAAACCAACTGGCACCTTGATGCTGATCGAATAAATCATCAATCCTCGGTAATGGATACCGATTCTTCACTGTCAGCTTGTTCAGCTCACGGTAGTCTATACACATCCTCATACTACCATCTTTCTTCTTCACGAATAAAACCGGAGCACCCCAAGAGAGATACTCGGTCTAATGAACCCCTTATCTAGCAGCTCTTGCAACTGCTCCATCAACTCCTTCATCTCTGTCGGAGCCAATCGATACGGTGCCTTAGCGACATGTTGGGCACCTGGTATCAGATCAATCTGAAACTCAATCTCTCGGTCAGGTGGTACTCCTGACAAGTCTTCGGGAAACACATTTAGAAAGTCACACACAACCGGTACATCAGTCAGTTATGGTGTGGGCGTATCCACATGCTTCACATATGCCAAGTAGGCACTACATGCACACCTCATGCACTTTCCCGCCACTGTCATTGAGATCACTTTCGGGATCGTTGTGACCCGATCCCCATAAACAGTTACCCGAACTCCCATGAGGCGCTATCAATCGAATCATCTTCTTTCAACACACTATATTCGCCTTGAAGTCCGCCAGCCAATCCATCCCAAGTACCAAGTCGAAACCACCTAAGGTTATCACAAATGGTCTAACCAGAAATTTACGACCCTCTAACTCCATATCACAACTCTCTATCAACTCTGAAATCTTGGTAGACTTACCTATGGCAGTTTCTACATCAAATGGCGCATCAACACATTTACTACTAACAGGCAGCTTAGCACTGAAAGCAGCAGAAATAAAACTTCTACTGACACATGAATCAAACAACACAGAAGCTAAAGTTTGGTTCACCAGAAACGTACCGGACACAACATCAGGGTCCGTCCTAGCCTCCTCCTTCGTCATCATGAATGCCCTGGCGCTTGCCCTCGGTCCTTCACTCCCTGTCTTCTTCACGCCGAAACCTTCAGCCCTTGGCTTCTTACAGTCTTTACTCATATGACCACTTTCCCCATAGTTCAAGCACCTCGCGCCCCTACAGTCTCTAGCCATATGACCAGGCTTCCCAGACTTGAAACAGACGTTCAACCCCAGTCTACACTCCCCACTATGCTCCTTCCCACATTTGCCAGGCCTTCTCAATCCCGTACCCGGCGTGGCTACATGGCGGTCATCCACCTGTGCCTTCTTGTTACTCGTCGAGGCATTACCCCGACGAAACCTCTTCCCGTTCCAGTTCCTATCACCACCACCATTCCTACTACCTTCGGCCACCACCACTACAGCCCGTTCATCATACAGCCATCCCGCCAAGTCCACCGCCGACCTAAACATGCTCGGTCGGGTAGCGATCATATGCCTGTGAATGTTCGCCGGCAAACCTTGAATATACCTCTTGATCTTTCAAGACAGAGGTGTCACCTGATCCGGCACCAGACGTGCCATCTCGTTGAACTTTGTGGTGTATTGTTGGTGTGTCATCATTCCCGCCTCCAGCTGCAAGAATTCTCTCTCAATTTTGTCCATTTCCCGATGAGGACAGAACTCCTCAATCACCAACCTTTTCAGCTCGAACCACTTCATTTCCTAATGGCCCTGCTACCCTGGACTTGGACTATGTTGTCCCACCAGCATAGAGCCAAATCCACGAAAGAGTGGGAAGCGAACTTCACTTTTTGGTCCTCCCGGCACTCGCTGATATTAAGAACACCCTCTGTTTCCCTCACCTACCGTGAGCAGCTGCAGCAGTGCCATTACCGTCAAAAGTAGGGGGCTTGCATCTCATAAACGCCCCGTAGTTACAGCCTTGTGCTGACTCCTGCATAGGCTCTTCCTCCTCCTCCTATTTATCGGAGGGAATCTCTCTATCTCCGTTGTTCCCGTCATCCCGAGGACCGGTTCCTATCTTGCCTTTCCCCTTCCCGTACAACCTTTATCACTTCGATCACCACAGACGGTAAGATCAGCTACATGACCTGATGCACCTCTTCAACCACCGCCTCTTTCACCGAGGCCCTCAGATTTGCACTCTCATCACCACCATCCGGATGAGGGGTCTCGGGTCCCTCAGGAACCACCTTCCCAACTCTGGGCCTGCCTCTCTTGGGCCACGATGCAGCACCAATTCCACCACGTGAGGCTTTTGGATGATCTACCACCGGCCATCCTTTATAACACACTGAAAGATTCAAACACCAACACGGTCATTCAAGGGAACAACTCAGTTATGTCAAGTATTGTAAGTCCCTAATTACAGTGGCTAGTTGTGATTAGCCACTTACTTTACCCTTCGTACCCCGAGCATTACCTGTCCTGACTACATCCGTATCTAATTCTAACAGCAACACGTAATCCACATAACATACGCACATAATACCGGTTATCATTAAAGAAAATACCTGATGGCAACACGTAACATATAATTCTAACAGCAACATAACATATCTAATTCTAACAGCAACACGTAATCCACATAACATACGCACATAATACCGGTTATCATTAAAGAAAATACCTGATGGCACGCAGCTACTCAGATTGGCATCCTTCCCTTTCCGTCCCATTCTCAGTTTAAGTTAAGGTTTATTTTGAAAATTTACCCATTTCACTTAACTTTGGCTCTGATACCAACTTGTAAGGCCCCGTTCCCGGGCACCTCGCAGTTGGTCATTCATCGCACGTAAGACATACTATTTCATAAATTTTAATAAATATTGCAGCGGAATCGATCAAAAAGGACATCTCATTTCATCATAAAAGCTTTTGCAAAATAATACATCGTTAATCAATTACAAAATATATATCGTTGCATTACATCACAAAAGCATTATATAAATGGATGCCATCTAAAAGAGCTGAGTAGCCACCCCGTGCCATCCTCAGCAACGTTACCTGCCAACTGGAAACACATAAAAAGTCAGCGTTGCTGAGTGAGTTCTAGTTTTAAATAAAACATACTTTTCTATCTTTAAAACCGTTCTTTACATACACGCGATCACACATCATACGTACACATAGATAATATTATTATTATCTTCATCATTCGTTCATTAACTCTCGTTCGCATTCATTCATAAATTCCTACTTTCTTTCGTACGTTCCTTCCTTTCATTCGTAAATTCGACACATTCGTTCATACGTTCATTACATTCATTCATACGTTCATTATACTCATTCATATGTTCATTACATTCGATGACATGTACAATACCCTAAACATGTGCACTAGTGCTGGTGTTGGACCTGTGGTAATTAAATGACGAACATTGTGCACGAAGCTGATCCAGTCACCTAGGGCAAGTACATGCACCACTTATCTTTCCTCTTTCATTTTGGATCAATGCCATATGCTACACCCGGAACATTGTGCACGAGTGCTGGTGCTGGACCTGTGGTAATTAAATCACGAACATTGTGCACGAAGCTGATCCAGTCACCTAGGGCAAGCGGCAAGGATCCCGTACATATGGTCAATCACAAAGATTGGACCCCAGTGTGCATCCTTAGGGTAGCTAACCCGCACACCGTTGAGCTAACACCTTCATTGGGTGTGCACCTCAATACATTTGCTTGCAAACCTTTCTCACATTCATTCGTTCATTCGTTAATGCATGCATTCATTCATCATGTTCCTCTTTCATTATCTTTCACTTTACGTTACATAATACTTTCATTACATTTATTAATCATAACACATAAAGCCACGGAAAGATAAACATGTATCGAAACAAGGAACATCTACATTTACAAATCATCAGTCATCACCATCTATCAAGGCAACTTCATACTTAACATACATACATCATGCATAACCTGCAACACTATAATCATCATGCCCAACATAACCTCTAAAGCCTCGACGGCCCTCTTACCTGTACTTACAGGGACTATCACATCATTACTTACCCCTTTTCTTCTCCCTGAAAGTCAGTAATTAAACTATACCTCTCCTCGCACACAACAGCCCTATTTGGGCGATTGGGCACCGTTCAGTCGCATGGCCTTCATGCGACTGAACCTCATGCGATTGGAACTATGCGAATGAACTCCCATGCGACTGAACCTCCAATTGTACGAATGGACCCTCAATCGTAGGATTGGACACTATGCGAATGGATCTGTGCGACTGAACTCTCAGTCGTGCGATTGAACACCTATGTGACTGAACACCTATGCGACTGGGCTCTCAGTCGTACGACTGAACACCTATGCGACTGAACACCTGTGCGACTGAACACCTGTGCGACTGAACACCTATGCGACTGGGCTCTTAGTCGTATGACCTGTCATGCGGATGGACCCTCAGTCGTGCGATTGACCCTCAGTCGTGCAATTGAACCTCAGTCGTCCCTCAGTCATGCGATTGGCCCTCCAGTCGCATAGCCCTAACTGGGCGCAGACCACAGTTCAGAGTCGCGAATTTTGGCCTCCAAACCCTTCCAAACTCATTCTAAGCCCAAATCGACCCTCCTAATCCTTAGGAAACCATACTATGACACCATTAATGCACACACAAGCCCGAAATCGCACTCTAAACGCACTATACACAATCACACCCAAAGGGGTCAAATACACACACTTTCAAAAACGGGTTTCTATGTGTTCCAGCCCTAAAATCAGTTGAAAACATGTAAAAGAGGGGTCTTAGAACTCACACAAACAAGAAGAAGATGAAGAGCTTCGTTTGGACTTGCTACACGATGAATTTCGAGCCAGAATTGACCCGAATCACCCCTTCTCTTCTTTTTCTCTTCTTCCTCTCTTCTTACTCTCTTCTCTCTTTTTGGCTGAACTTTTGGAGATGTGGGGAGGGTGTGGGCTGCCCTCCCCTCTTATTCTCCTTCTCTTCTAAGTTTTCTCGCGTTTTGCAAGTTGGGTCCCCCAACTTCGGACTTTATTTCTTTTTCTTCTTTCGTCGGCTACAAGGAAAATATCCGGGTGTTACAAGTCCACCCCTCTTAAATAGGTTTTGTCCCCAAAACCTATTATTCCTTGATCAAACGTGGGTAATGCTGTCTCATTTCTTCTTCTGTTTCCCACGTTGACTCGGATCCCTTCCTGTGCTGCCACTGTACACGCACAAGAGGAACTACTTTATTTCTTAGCCTCTTCTCCTTTCGATCGATGATCGCCACTGGTTGCTCCACATAATTGAGCCGTTCGTCTACTTCGATATCCTCTAGTGGAACAATCATATCCCCATCTGCCAAACACTTCCTTAGATGAGATACGTGGAATGTCGGGTGAATTCCACTCAACTCATCTGGTAACTCTAATCTATAGGCCACCTCTCCTACTCGAGCAATGATTCGGAAAGGGCCTATATACGTCAGGCTCAACTTGCCCCGCTTCCTGAACCGAATAATACCCTTCCACGGTGAAACCTTCAACATAACCCGGTCACCCACCTAGAACTCAATCGGTCTGCGTCGTTTGTCGGCGTACGACTTCTGTCTATCTTTGGCTGCCTTCATGTAGGCCTTGAACTTTTCAAGATTTTCATTCGTAGCCTCGATTACCTCGACGCTCCCTAACTCTTTTTGACCAATATCACCCCAACAAATGGGTGTTCTGCATCTCCTAGCGTATAGCATCTCATAGGGTGGCATACCAATGCTGGCATAATAGCTGTTGTTGTATGAGAATTCAGCTAACGGTAAGTGGTCATCCCAACTTCCCTAAAATCAATCACACATGCCCGAAGCATGTCCTCTGACGTCTGAATGGTCCTTTCAGACTGACCATCAGTCTGAGGATATAATACGTATGAATACGTATATATAAATATATATAACAGATTATATTTGTCGAGAAGTGCAAAATCGTATGAATACGACCCTCGTTGTGTATCTTGATTAATTGAATTGTTTCTTTGTGAATTCCAATACGAAGGTTAGAAAGCGATAAGAATAGAAAATTTTTCATCATAGTAAAAGCAGGATCTTTCCTTCTAGGCTTGGGGGATAAAGAGAAAATTGTTTTCTTACAAAAACTGTTCAAAATTTCTACTCATGTTTGCAAAACAATGTTTTCTTTTTTTCTGATTATCTATTTATACTATACCGACCGGATTAAATCATAAATTAAAATTTATAATGAATTGACTGAGCGAGGGGTCTATATTTTATGGTTAATGGATATCTTTAGATCATGATTTTATTTAGACATAGTATATATATACGTATATATATACGTATATATATACGTATATATATATATATACGCATATACATACGTATATATATACATATATATATATATACGTATATATATACGTATATATATACATACGTATATATACGTATGTATATACGTATATCTATATACATATATATATTACGTATGTATATATATATACGTATATATATATACACGTGTATATATATATACTATATAGATATACGTATGTATATATATATACGTATATATATACGTAAATATATACGTATATAGACATACGTATATATATACACGCATATATACGTATATATATATATATATATATATATATATATATATATATATATATATATATATATATATATATATATATATATATACCTCGACCTGCCGTCTGATTCAGAAGGTCAGGGCAGGCCATCGAAGGGAGCCCACTTCTAGAAAATGAGACCGAAGCTGACCCCGTAGAGGACGTCGGTCCTTCCTCGGGAAGGCGACAAGTGGATTCGGAAAGTGAAAATCTTGTTGTAGGCCCATCACAACAGGTTCCATTATCGGACTCAAGCACATGTAACAGTTTCGACGAGCGTGTGCTTCTCGAGCCCATGCCGGATTCGTCATCCCCCTCGGTAGATGAGGCCATAAACGCCAGGGCACCCAACCCCCTGCCGAGGCACCCCGCGGCCCCCTACCTTATGATCCTAACACGGATCCTCTCCGTGTGGAGACAAAAAGGCAGAAATGACCCTTTTTGTAAAGGACCAATTAGTTCACTTTACCGAGAGGTTGGAAGCCATGGCAATTATCACGGACCCATGACCACTTTATTGAGGTATCCTCCAACATTGTCAAAAGTTTGGAGCTAGACTCTGTCTCTGAATACACTATATGGAGGTATCCACTATATGGAGTTTCTTCTCTCGCTTTTAGAAAGGACCCCAAACTCTTAGAGAGCCTTTTTACTAAGTGACTGGCATTTCTTTCTCCCCTTTCTTTTCTTTCCGTTGGTCAACAACCAATAAACAAAATCGTTTAGTTCTTCACTACTCGTACAGGAAGGCCTCTCTTTCTGTATGGGGGGAATCCTTTATTCTCAATCAAGATGCCTCAACTGGATAAATTCACTTATTCACACAATCACACAATTCTTCTCGTCATGCCTTTTCCTCTTTACTTTCTATATTGCCATATGCAATGATGGAGATGGACTACTTGGGATCAGCAGAATTCTAAAACTACGTAACCAACTGCTTTCACACCGTAGGAACAATATCCGGAGCAAGGACCCCAACAGTTTGAAGATATATATATATAAGATATATATATATATATATATACACGTATATATAATGTATCGTATGTATCTATATATATACGTATATATATATTATATATATACGTATATATATATATATATAATATATATATATATATATATATATATATATATATAATAATATATACGTATGTATCTATATATATATATAATATATATAGTATATATATATAT
The DNA here is from genome assembly GCA_024085815.1 of Flaveria linearis. Classification (NCBI taxonomy): domain Eukaryota; kingdom Viridiplantae; phylum Streptophyta; class Magnoliopsida; order Asterales; family Asteraceae; genus Flaveria; species Flaveria linearis. The sequence continues at coordinate 6,395,966 of CM044006.1, read as the reverse complement.
ACATACGTATATAATATATAATACATACGTGATATATATATATATATATATATATACTATATATATACGTATATCTATATATAGCTACTATATATATATATATATTACACATACATATATATATAATATACATCTATATATAGATATATATACATATATAATACATATATATATATATTATATATATTATATATATATTTATACTATATATATATATGTGTGGTGTTGTGGTGTGTGTGTTTGTATATATATATGTAGATATATAGATTTATAGATACATACATATAATATACATACACACACATACATATATATATATACAATATATACATATATATACATATATATATACATAGATATACATATATATACATGTATGTATGTATCTATACATACATACATACATACATACATAAACACACACACACACACACACACACACACACACATATATATATATATATATGAAATTGGAGGATAATTATTATATTAATCAGGTCCACATATCTGTGTTCCAGCAGGAATCTCACCCCAACCTACTCAGAGGGAAACTCATTGTTGCGAAACCATTTGACTCAACTCTGAGTGTGTTGCTCAGAGTAAGAATTGAACCCACGATCTCTCAATATTTACATATCATGAGTATCTCAACTTAACTAGTTGGGCTAATAATCCTTGTTGGTGTCATAACATCCAAAATTGAGTCAAGTGAACGATATCAAACCAGCCAGCCTAACTAGTAAACGGGTTTGCACTAGATTGATCCGTTTAACATCAAACAGTTGGTTTTTGACCAAACCGAGTGTAACACTGAAACTTGTCAAAATAGTAGGAAAGGAAAAGTATCTTAAAAAGAATGAAAAGGAGCAAAAGTGGAGGGGGCAATGGGTAAAAATTACAAAAGTCCAAATATTTTATATAATATTTGAAGTATGGCCGCCACTTCTTAACGACCTGTAGTTTTTTGACAGAAAGAAGAAGAAAGCAGAAGAAAAGGTTTATCTTGGGTTCAAGAAGAAGAAAAGTTGTTTTTGGATCATGGTTCTTGAACTCTTTGTAACTTAAATTTTGGTGGAGTTTTGCTTGAAGATTACTTTAGGTAAGTTGTAGAACCCTGATTTTTACTTGTTTTTAAACATTTTTGGGGCTAAAATATATGTAAAACATTTTTACAAATGTTATGTATGTTAACCGTATGCATGTGTGTATGAATGTTTATAATTTGGGGTGTAAGTTGTTATTGATGTTTAGAATGCTATATTGATGTAAGTATGATTGAAAGTAGATTGGGACTGAGAATAATGTAGAAACATGTTAAACGGTTGGCCATGCGCCTAAATAGGGTCCGGCGCATGGATATTGACTTAGAAAGACTAAGTAAGATTCATGCGCCCAATACAGTACCCCATGCGCGCAACCACATTTGATCAGGCGCCTAAGTGTTAGTCATGCCCTGAATAGTACCTTATGCGCCTAAAAATATTACCTTAGAATGACCAGTAAACTCATACGCTTGAACAGTAGTTCATGCGCCCAGACAATTTGCCCAGACGCCTAAGTGTTTGGTCAGGCGCCCCAATAGTACTCATGCGCCCAAACTTTCTTTGGGCGCGTAAGTATAAGTCCACGCGCCTGAACAGTTCATGCGCCCAAAAGTTAGGCTGAAAAATACCTAAGTGTAGGATTCATGTGCCCGTATAGTGTTGATGCGCCTAAGAAGGCTCATGCACCTGCATAGTTCTTATGCGCCTAAGCAGGCTCATGCGCCTGCATAGTTCTCATGCGCCTAGAATACTTAGAAAGTTTTTCTTAATTTTGAAAAATCAGAATTTTAAGGTTTGACCCTTGTTTGACTTGTGGATTATATTTGCTTATTTTATGCATGAATGTGTTGTTTTTATGTTCCATAATAATAGTATTGTGTGACTTTACGGGTGTGTTTATGATCGTAAACATGAAATATGATCATTAAAGAAACTGAAAGATTAATGATAATGAAAGTGGAACATAAAGAACGAATGAATGAAAAGTCTTGCAAGTAAAATAGGAGGTTCACAACTCAATGAGAGTTGCTAGCTCAACTGTGTGTAATATAGCATGCGATTTTGGCTAACCCATGAGGGTCACACAAGGGGGATCAGTTTTGGTGACTGATCCATAGTACGAAACAAGTTCCTTGTCAGTTTACCCCGAGAATGAGGCGCCTGTGTGACGGGAATGAGGTGGCTGCGTGCCCAACGATGGGGGTAAAGTTATGACAGGATTTAGAAATAGTGAAAGATAATGATAAAGTATAAAACGAACGAATATGAATAAGGTTATACCTTGTTGTATGTACGATGAATGCTTATGTATGAAAGTAAAGAAAATATTTTTATTGAAAAAGAGTATTTCATATGTAAACTATACAGGGTATTTTAACACTCTAAAACTAGAACTCCTCACCAACACTGACTTTATGTATTTTCAGTTGACAGATAATTTGCTGAGGATGACACATGGGGAGGCTACTCGGCAGGACAAGATTGACATCAATTCACGCATACTATTATTGTTGTTTTGTAGTAAAATTATAGATGCTTTTGTATTTACGAACAATGTTGTATTGCTTAACAACAATAGTTATTAGATAATGAATTGTTTTTGTTAACTTAATTTCCACTGTAACGTTTTATGAAATATGTAATGTTTTATATAATAATGCTGTGATTATCCATGTGAGGTCTTCGGGATGTGGCCTTACAAGTTGGTACCAGAGCTAAGTTTAAAAGCATGGTAAATATTTTAAAAACCTAAACTTAAACTGAAAATGGGACTAAAGGAAGGGATTTCAGCCCGAGTAGCAGGGCCATCGGCAGGATGAGGTGGCCAGAACTAAAGAAGCTAGTGATTGAGGAATTCTGTCCTCATAGGGAGCTCAACAAGATAGAGAGAGAGTTCCAACAGCTTGAAGCGGGCATCATACACACCAGCATACATCACTAAGTTTAGTGAGATGGCAAGTTGGTGTCAGATCAGGTTACCTGGTGTCAAGGAAGATAAAAAGTACGTGCAGGGATTGCTAGTTGATATTCTCAGGTATTTGATTGTGTAACACCCGGAAAATTTTCTAATCGAGTCAAGTGATAGTGATGGGCTCGGATGAAAACCATTTAATAAATATAAAATGGTTGCGGGTATTACACCGAGTTTACCCTCCGGGTCACGAGTTTAACGAGTTTGGGGTCCCGGGAACACCTGGCATATAAATAGATGGATCAGCTGAGCAACTCTCATTTTCACTCAAACGGCCATTCTAGAGAGAGAAAGTGTAGAGAGAAAGTGCCGGATTGAAGCTCGGGTGGTCAAGAATCGAAGGCTGGTGTTTGTGGACTCCTAAACTACAAGAATCAAGGTAAGAACGCATCTAAATTGCTACATTTGGTGAAAAACCCGAGTGTGGGTTTTTGAGGTTTTAAAGTGGCAAAAATCGCCCCAAAACACACGTTTTAGGGTAAGAAAACGGTAATGAGCTTAGATATAGCTTCCTGGATGATAATCCAAGGTTTGGGTGGAAAGGATTGGATTTTTGGGCTAAAACGAGCTGATTCGTAAATTTCAGCTCGTTCTGCGAATTTAAGGTCTCATCCAGCGAAACTGTAAGTTCGTCCAGCGAAACTGGAAGGATTTACAGCGAAGTTACATTTCGCTTCGGCGAAACTACATATTCGCCTGAGCGAAACTATAGTTTCGCTGATGACTATGCCAATGCCCAAGTTGACCTTAGATATTGCGAAACTAGGGAATTCCAACGAAAGTTGGGCGCTCGAGGTAGCGAATCTGTCCAGCGAAACTGGCAGAATGCTGCCCAGCGAAACTAGCATGAAACTGCTAATTCGCCCGCGAAACTACGGGAATTCCGGGCGAATTTACGGGCGAATTTACGGGCGAAACTACCTGCGAACTTAGTAGCGAAATTAGGCCGAAATTAACTCTTTTGAGTGTTAACTTATCTGCAGGCAGTGTAGTGTGACCCACGTCTTTAAGGCTTGATTGAGAAGCTGCTTGTCAAGCACAGGTGAGTTCTAGGACCCCTCATTTACTTGTTTCAAATGATTTTGGGGCTGGAACACATATAACTTGTTTTATGACGTATGTATGTATGACCCATTTGGGTATAATGTTGTGTTATACGTCTAAGGTATGGTTGTGGACTCGGCACGTTATATAAGGTCCTAGTATGAGTCCCCACAGTCTTGGAGGGACAGTTAGTGCTACTGCACCAAGATGACGCATAGTAAGTCCGGATTCGGGAAGGATACGGGAGTAAGTGCCTAGTGATGATTGATGATGTAAGCTATGTATGTACGAGGTTATGTATGATGATGTATGATGATGCATGTATGATGTTATGTATGACGATGTACGTATGATGCCATGTATGATGATGTATGTATGATGAGTGTGTTCCTTATAATAACGCGTGAATATCTTTCTATGGCTTTACGTATTAATGAACGAACGAACGAAGTATTATGTAACGTAAAGTGAAAGATAATGAAGGGGAACACGATGACGAATGCATGTATTAATGAATGAACGAATGATTAAAAGATGATGAATACATTCATTAACGAACGAATTAACGAAAGATGACTTGCAAACATTGATAAGTTTAACGGGTCCTTCTTAGTGATTGACCATATGTATGGTATCCCTACCGCTTACCTCTAGTACCGTGGCATACGTTTTGCTGTTCTTTAATGACTTCGGCCCGTAGCTAATAACGTTCGGGGTATAGCAATGGTAGTGGTACAAAAGATATCCAATGTGCAAGAAAAGATGTAACGGGTCCTTGTCATTCGACCACAGTAATCATGGCTGCGTGCCATGAAGTGGGTAAAGCCTGACAGGACCTAAACGAGAAGTGAAAGATAACGATGTATGACGAACGAACGAATGAACGAATGAGATAATAAAGATATTATCTATATGTACGTACGATGTATGATCACGTGTAAAGAATGAACGTTTTTAATATGAACAAAGTATGTTTATTATAAAACTAGAACTCACTCAGCAACGCTGACTTTTTATGTGTTTCCAGTTGGCAGGTAGCGTTGCTGGGGATGGCACGAGGCGGCTACTCAGCTCTTTTTGGATGGCATTCTCCATTTGATAATGTTGCAACGTCATGCGTTGTGGGCCCATAACGCACGCAACTCATCACGTTGCATGCCATCATGAGATTTCTTGAGGATTCCCATAAAAGGGATTACTTAAGAAATCTCCTTTAATTTTGATAATGCTGCCACGCCGGAAGTGCGTGTGCATAGTACATGCAACAAAGTATGTTGCATGAGAGTGTCAAGAGTGTTCCGTAGGGTTCCGATGTACGGAATTACCTACGGAATATTCATTAGTATAAAAATATAATTTTTATATTTTTGAACTTAATATCTTCTATAGAGGTCACTGTGTATGACCCTGTGGTTGCTGAGGATTCATATGAACGAGATTACTTACATAATCAAAGGTTTCATATGCTCCAGCAGATCATAGCGAAGATAGGCAAAGCAGAGAAAGCTGTATTTTGTAATCATGTTATGATGTAATGACTTTTATGAATGAATCAGAATGTATATTTTATTAATTCCGCTGCGTTATTTTATGATTATATACATATGTATGTTTTATGTGCGATGAACCACCAACCGTAAGGCGCCCGGGAGCGGGGCCTTACAAGTTGGTATCAGAGCAAAAGTTTAAGTAAATGGGTAAATTTTCAAATAAACCTAAAACTTAAACTGAGAAATGGGACAGAAAGGGGATGAATGCCATCTGAGTAGCTGCATGCCATCAGGTATCTTCTTAAATAATCAAAGTTATGTGCGCGTGTAATGTGGTTTATGTGTGCTGTTAGATTTAGATACTGATGTAGTCAGTAAGGTAATGCTTGGGGTGCGAAAAGTAGAGTAAGTGACTAATCACAACTGGCCACTGTAATTAGCACTTACGTGCTTAACATAAACTGAGCTATTTCCTTGAATGACCGTGTTGGCATTTGAACCTTTCAGTGTGAGATAGAAGATGGTCGGTGGTAGATCATCTAAAGCCCAACTTGGTGGAGGCGGTGGCGGAAGTGGTGCGGAACCACGAGCCACAAGAGGAAGACCTAGACTAGAGAAGAAGGTTCCTGAAGAACCTAATACTATTCCCTCGGGGGGAGTGGATGAGAGTGATGATTTGAGGGCCTCGATGAAAGAGGCAGTGGTCGAGGAGGTGCACCAAGTCATGCAGACGATCTTACCGTCTGTAGTGACCGAGGTGATAAAAACTGTACGCGAAGATGAGAGGCGAGGGAGGAATCGAGCCTCAGGGAGGCGGCAGCAGCAACAAGAGCCGGAAATGGTTCTTTCTGATGATGAAGAGAAGGAGGAGGAGGCCGAGCGGACAACACGGGGTTGTAACTACGGGGCATTTATGAGGTGCAAGCCCCCGACTTTTGATGGTTCTGGTACAGCTGCCGATGCTCACCAATGGGTGAGAGAGATGGAGGCGGTCCTCGATATCAGTGACTGCCAGGAGGATAAAAAGGTGAAGTTTGCTACCCATTCATTTACGGGGACGGCAGTGGCTGGTGGGACAACAATATGTCCACTGAGGGTGGTAAGAGAAGGTGGCGAGAGGAGTTGGCAGGGGAAGAGGTTTGGTCGAGGTGATACCTCGACAAGAACAAGAAGGCAAGGGAACGACCGCCCGAGTGGTCGCAAAGGAGCAGGGTAAGGATGTGGACCGTGGGGGGGGGTTGTAAAGAGCACTCGGGGAGGGTAAGTGGGATCCAACATCTGTTTCAAGTGTGGGAGGATTGGGCATATGGCCAAGGATTGCCGAATGGGCAAGTGTTTTAACTGTGGGGAAAGTGGTCATATGAGCAGAGATTGCAAGAAGTCGAGGGCTGAGGGCTCAGGGGAAAAAGACGGAGGAGAAGCACCGAGGGCAAAGGCTAGGGCGTTCACCATGACGCAGGAGGAGGCTAGAACGGACCCTGATGTTGTGTCCGGTACGTTCCTAATAGACCAAATTTTAGCCTCTATATTATATTGATTCGGGTGCTAGTAGGAGTTTTATTTCTACTACCTTCTGTGCTAAACTACCTGTTAGAAGTAAATGCCTCGATAAGTCCTTTGAAGTAGAAACCGCTATTGGTAATCCACTAGGGTTACGGATGTGATAGAAGGCTGTGCCATAGAATTAGAGGGCCATAGGTTTGCTACCAAGTTACATGTGATGCCTCTAGGAGGATTTGATGTAGTGTTAGGGATGGACTGGTTAGCAACCTACGAAGCGAATATCGTGTGCCGAAAGAAGATGATTAGACTAACGGCGACCGACGGAAGTCCGTGACAATATATGGCGATCGAGCTACGCGATTCCGAAGGTGATCTCGATGGCGGTGGCGGGAAAGTGTATGAGGCGCGGATGTAGCGCCTACTTATGTTATGTAAAGAATGTAGAGACGCCAACACCACAGCTATGCGATGTGCCAGTGGTGTGTGACTTTCCAGACGTGTTTCCCGAAGACTTATCGGGATTGCCACCTGACCGAGAGATCGAGTTCCAGATCGACCTGATACCGGGTGCCCAACCTGTCGCAAAAGCACCATATCGCTTGGCTCCGACGGAGATGAAAGAGTTGATGGAGCAGTTGCAGGAGCTGCTGGATAAGGGTTTATCAGACCGAGTATCTCACCTTGGGGTGCTCCGTCTTGTTCGTAAGAAGAAGGATGGTAGTATGAGGATGTGCATCGACTACCGCGAGCTGAATAAGCTGACGGTGAAGAACAGATACCCTTTACCAACGATCGATGACTTGTTTGATCAACTTCAGGGTGCCAGTTGGTTTTCAAGGATAGATCTTCGATCGGGGTACCATCAACTGAAGGTGAAGGATAGGATATCCCTAAAACAGCCTTTCGTACGCGCTATGGTCACTACGAGTTTCTTGTCATGTCTTTTGGGTTGACTAATGCGCCGGCTGCTTTTATGGATTTGATGAACCGAGTGTGTCGGCCAATGTTAGATAAATCAGTGATTGGTTCATCGATGATATCCTGATTTATTCGAGAAGCGAAGAAGAGCATGCCGTCACATTCGGGAAGTACTGGAACGTTGAGAAGGGAGAAATTGTACGCCAAGTTCTCCAAGTGCGCCTTTTGGTTACGCGAGGTGCAATTTCTGGGTCACGTAGTGAATGCAGAAGGAATAATGGTGGACCCAGCAAAGGTTGAGGCCGTGATGCAATGGAAGTCACCGAAGACGCCAACCGAGATTCGCAGCTTCTTGGGGCTGGCGGGCTACTATAGAAGATTTATTCAAGACTTCTCCAAGATAGCCTCACCTTTGACAAAATTGACTCGCAAGGATGTAAAGTTCGTGTGGGGTCGAGAACAGGAGGGCGCTTTTGAGGAATTGAAGACGAGACTGACACAAGCTCCTGTCTTGACATTGCCCGAGGGAAATGAAGACTTGGTGGTCTATTCGGATGCATCCTATTCTGGGCTAGGTTGCGTATTGATGCAATGCGGAAAGGTCATAGCCTATGCATCTCGACAACTGAAGACCCACGAAGTCAATTATCCCACGCACGACCTAGAAATAGCTGCGGTGGTTTTCGCGTTGAAGATTTGGCGGCACTATCTATACGGGATGAAGTGCACCATCTTCACGGATCACAAGAGCTTGAAGTACTTCTTCGAGCAGAAGGATCTAAACATGAGGCAGAGGCGGTGGTTGGAGCTGATAAAAGATTATGATTGTGAGATCCATTACCACCCGGGCAAGCCAATGTGGTGGCTGATGCCCTTAGCCGGAAGGAAAGGCCCGAGCCGATTCGGGTGAAGGCTTATCAGCTGATTATGACCTCTGACGTGATGACACAGGTTAAGGAGTTCCAAGACGAGGCTTTGAAGGAAGATCGTCTTAACTCCGAAAGGATGAGGTCTAGTTACAGAACTGGGTGAGAACACTCTTGGTGTTAAGACCCGATTTGGGCGAGTGTGGATTCCTCGGTACGGGGATCTACGTGGAAAGATCATGGATGAGGCCCATAAGACTCGATATTCCATTCACCCCGGTGCTACCAAAATGTACCAAGACATGAAGAAAGACTATTGGTGGCCGGGCATGAAGCGTGATGTGGTGGAATATGTGAGTAAGTGCATGACTTGTTCACAGGTCAAGGCAGAGCATCAGAAACCGTACGGGAAGATCCAACCGTTGGATATACCCGAGTGGAAGTGGGAGCACATCACCATGGATTTCATCACGAAACTACCACGTACCCCGAAAGGGTATGATGCTATATGGGTGATAGTTGATCGATTGACGAAGAGTGCCCACTTCCTACCGATCCGCGAGACGTATTCATTGAAAGATTGGCGGATCTATTTATCAAAGAAATTGTAGCTCGTCATGGCGTACCGGTGTCTATTGTGTCTGACCGTGACACCGGTTTACCTCCAAGTTTGGAAGAGGTTTCATGATGCAATGGGACGAGGCTACACATTAGCACGGCATATCATCCCCAGACAGACGGTCAGTCTGAGAGGACGATCCAAACACTCGAAGACATGCTTCGAGCGTGCGTGATCGATTTTGGAGGAAGTTGGGACGATCACCTGCCGTTAGCAGAATTCTCGTACAATAACAGTTATCATGCCAGCATTCATGCATGCCGCCCTACGAGATGTTGTACGGTAGGAAATGTAGGACGCCCGTATGTTGGGGAGACATTGGGCAAAGAACTGGGTGGTGTCGAGGTAGTTGAAGCAACGACTGAAAAGTTAGAAAAGATCAAAGCCTTCATGAAGGTGCGAAAGACAGACAAAAGTCGTATGCTGACAAGAGGCGAAGACCGATAGAGTTCAAGGTCGGTGATCGGGTCATGTTGAAGGTCTCGCCTTGGAAGGAATTATTAGATTCCGAAAGCGGGGTAAACTGAGCCCGCGGTATATAGGCCCTTTCCGAATTATCGCCCGTGTGGGAGAGGTGGCGTATAGGTTGGAACTGCCAGATGAGCTAAGTGGAATTCACCCGACCTTCCACGTATCTCATCTGAGGAAATGTTTGGCCGATGAAGATATGGTTGTTCCGCTGGAGGATATCGAAGTAGACGAACGGCTCAACTATGTGGAGCAACCAGTGGCGATCATCGATAGAAAAGAGAAACGGCTAAGAAACAAAGTGGTTCCTCTTGTGCGCGTACAGTGGAAGCACAGGAAGGGATCTGAGTCTACGTGGGAGACTGAGGAAGAGATGAGACAACATTACCCACATCTGTTCGAAGAATAACAGGTTTCGGGGACGAAACCTAAATAAGGGGGTGGACTTGTAACACCCGGAAAATTTTCTAATCGAGTCAAGTGATAGTGATGGGCTCGGATGAAAACCATTTAATAAATATAAAATGGTTGCGGGTATTACACCGAGTTAACCCTCCGGGTCACGAGTTTAACGAGTTTGGGGTCCCGGGAACGCCTGGCATATAAATAGATGGATCAGCTGAGCAACTCTCATTTTCACTCAAACGCCCATTCTAGAGAGAGAAAGTGTAGAGAGAGAAAGTGCCGGATTGAAGCTCGGTGGTCAAGAATCGAAGGCTGGTGTTTGTGGACTCCTAAACTACAAGAATCAAGGTAAGAAACGTATCTAAATTGCTACATTTGGTGAAAAACCCGAGTGTGTTTTTTTTTGAGGTTTTAAAGTGGCAAAAATCCCCCCAAACACACGTTTTAGGGTAAGAAAACGCGTAATGAGCTTAGATATAGCTTCCTGGATGATAATCCAAGGTTTGGGTGGAAAGGATTGGATTTTTGGGCTAAAAAGCTGATTCGTAAATTTCAGCTCGTTCTGCGAATTAAGGTCTCATCACCAGCGAAACTGTAAGTTCGTCCAGCGAAACTGGAAGGATTTACAGCGAAGTTACAATTTCGCTTCGGCGAAAACTACATATTCGCCTGAGCGAAACTATAGTTTCGCTGATGACTATGCCAATGCCCAAGTTGACCTTAGATATTGCGAAACTAGGGAATTCCAACGAAAGTTGGGCGCTCGAGGTAGCGAATCTGTCCAGCGAAACTGGCAGAATGCTGCCCAGCGAAACTAGCAGTGAAACTGCTAATTCGCCCGCGAAACTACGGGCGAATTTACGGGCGAATTTACGGCGAAACTACCTGCGAACTTAGTAGCGAAATTAGGCAGAAATTAACTCTTTTGAGTGTTAACTTATCTGCAGGCAGTGTAGTGTGACCCGCGTCTTTAAGGCTTGATTGAGAAGCTGCTTGTCAAGCACAGGTGAGTTCTAGGACCCTCATTTATTTGTTTCAAATGATTTTGGGGCTGGAACACATATAAACTTGTTTACTGACGTATGTATGTATGACCCATTTGGGTATAATGTTGTGTTATAAGTCTAAGGTATGGTTGTGGACTCGGCACGTTATATAAGGTCCTAGTATGAGTCCCCACGTCTTGGAGGGACAGTTAGTGCTACTGCACCAAGATGACGCATAGTAAGTCCCGGATTCGGGAAGGATACGGGAGTAAGTGCCTAGTGATGATTGATGATGTAGCTATGTATGTACGAGGTTATGTATGATGATGTATGAATGCATGTATGATGTTATGTATGACGATGTACGTATGATGCTATGTATGATGATGTATGTATGATGAGTGTGTTCCTTATAATAACGCGTGAATATCTTTCTATGGCTTTACGTATTAATGAACGAACGAACGAAGTATTATGTAACGTAAAGTGAAAGATAATGAAAGGGGAACACGATGACGAATGCATGTATTAATGAATGAACGAATGATTAAAAGATGATGAATACATGCATTAACGAACGAATTAACGAAAGATGACTTGCAAACATTGGATAAGTTTAACGGGTCCTTCTTAGTGATTGACCATATGTATGGTATCCCTACCGCTTACCTCTAGTACCGTGGCATACGTTTTGCTGTTCATTTAATGACTTCGGCCCGGTAGCTAATAACGTTCGGGGTATAGCAGATGGTAGTGGTACAAAAGATATCCAATGTGCAAGAAAAGATGTAACGGGGTCCTTGTCATTCGACCACAGTAATCATGGCTGCGTGCCATGAAGTGGGTAAAGCCTGACAGGACCTAAACGAGAAGTGAAAGATAACGATGTATGACGAACGAACGAATGAACGAATGAGATAATAAAGATATTATCTATATGTACGTACGATGTATGATCACGTGTAAAGAATGAACGGTTTTAATATGAACAAAGTATGTTTATTATAAAACTAGAACTCACTCAGCAACGCTGACTTTTTATGTGTTTCCAGTTGGCAGGTAGCGTTGCTGGGGATGGCACGAGGCGGCTACTCAGCTCTTTTGGGATGGCATTCTCCATTGATAATGCTGCAACGTCATGCGTTGTGGGCCCATAACGCACGCAACTCATCACGTTGCATGCCATCATAAGATTTCTTGAGGATTCCCATAAAAGGGATTACTTAAGAAATCTCCTTTAATTTGAAATGCTGCCACGCACGGAAGTGCGTGTGCATAGTACATGCAACAAAGTATGTTGCATGAGAGTGTCAAGAGTGTTCCGTAAGGGTTCCGATGTACGGAATTACTACGGATATTCATTAGTATAAAATATAATTTTTATATTTTTGAACTTATATCTTCTATAGAGGTCACTGTGTATGACCCTGTGGTTGCTGAGGATTCATATGAACGAGATTACTTACATAATCAATGGTTTCATATGCTCCAACAGCGATCATAGCGAAGATAGGCAAAGCAGAGAAAGCTGTATTTTGTAATCATGTAATGATGTAATGACTTTTATGAATGAATCAGAATGTATATTTATTAATTCCGCTGCGTTATTTTATGATTATATACATTATGTATGTTTTATGTGCGATGACCACCAACCGTAAGGCGCCCGGAGCGGGCCTTACAGATTGCTACCCGCCCAAGCACTTTCAGTCGGTAGTGATCTGCTGGGAGGTTATACGATGAGGAGAGGTGGTGATGGTTTATTGGAAGAAGACAGGTGGTGTTGATAGGAACTAGAGTGGAAACGTTTTGGACGTGGTTGTTTCACTCCAAACAACAAAAGGATGAAGTGGATGACCGGGGTGGTGTCATCAAGATGGGGAATGAAGAGGTGTGGTAATACAAAAAAGGAGCATACGAGGAGTGTAAGTGGGGATTGAACATCTGATTCTAGTGTGGAAAGCCCGTTCATGTGGCGAAGATGTACGGGGTTATGCGGGCTATAATTGTGGTGAGGAATGCCATGTGAGCAGAGATTGCAAGAAGCCACAGGCCGAGGTTCTGGGATGAAGAAGAAGCCAAAAAGAAGGACATAGAGTAAGTGCTAGAGCTTTCACGATAATGCAAGAGGAGGCTAAGGTGGATCCCAATGTTGTGTTAGGTATGTTTCTAGTAAACCAATTTGTGCCTCTGTATTATTTGATTCTGGTGTTAGTAGGAGTTTCATTTTGCTGCTTCTCTATGCTAAGTTGTCTGTTAATAGTAGAAGTATTGAAAAGTCATTTGATGTAGAAACTACAATTGGTAAGCCTACTACAATCTCTGATGTGATAGAAGAGTTTGACATAGAACTAGAAGGCCATAGGTTCTCTACCAAACTATTTGTGATGCCCCTAGGTTGATTTGATGCAGTACTAGGGATGGATTGGTTAGTGACCTATAAGGCGAATACTGTGTGTCATAAGAAGATGATTTGATTAATTACGCCCGATGGAAGTTTGGTGACGGTTTACGATGATCGCGTCACTATGGTTCCAAAGGTGATTTCGATGGCGGTGGCAGAAAAGTGCATGAGACATGGATGTAGTGCCTATCTAGCCTACGTGAAAGATATGGACGTGTCAGTACCACAATTGTCTGATGTACCAGTGGTGCACGATATTCTGGACGTGTTTCCAGAAGACTTACCAGGTGTGCCACCGGCTCGCGAGATTAAGTTTTAGATGATCTGATACCGGTGCTCAACCCGTTGCTAAGGCACCATATCGATTAGCTCCGTCTGAGATGAAGGAACTAATGGTTCAACCACAGGAGTTGCTAGATAAAGGGTTCATCTAACCGAGCGTGTCTCTTTGGGGTGTTTCTGGTCTTGTTTGTTAAGAAGAATGACGGTAGTAAGAGGATATGCATAGACTACCGAGAGTTAACAAGTTGACAGTAAAGAATCGGTATCCATTACCAAGGATTGACAACTTGTTGGATCATTTCCAAGGTGCCAGTTGGTTCCCAAGGATAGACCTCTGATCTGGCTACCATCAGTTAAAGGTAAAGGAGCAAGATATTCCTAAGACATCTTTTCACACGCGTTATGGACACTACGAGTTTCTTGTTATGTCTTCTGGTTTAACTAACGCGCCTGCTACCTTTAAGGATTTGATGAACCGAGTGTGTCGGCCCATGTTAGATAAATCAGTGATTGTGTTTATCAATGACATCCTGATTTATTCAAGGAGCGATGAAGAACATGCCGGTCACATACGTGAAGTACTGGAGACACTTAGAAGAGAGAATTTGTATTCTAAGTTCTCTAAATGCACATTCTGGTTACGCGAGGTTTAGTTTTTGGGTCATGTTGTACTTCGTGAAGGGATCATGGTGGACCCGACCAAGGTGAAGCAGTGTTGTAAATGCAAATCTCCAAAGACGCCATTTAGATTCGTAGTTTCTTGGGTTTGTCGGGTTATTACAGGAGATTCATCCAACACTTCTCCAAGATAGCTTCTCCGTTACTAATTTGACCCGTAAAGATTGGAGTTCGTATAGGGTCAAGCATAAGAGAATGCTTTTGAGGAGTTGAAGACAGATTGACTCAAGCTCCTATCTTGACGTTACCCGAAGGAAGCGAGGATTTGATGCTATTCGGATGCTTCCTATTCAGGACTGGGTTGCATGCTGATGCAATGAGGGAAGGTTATAGCCTACACATCCCGACAGGTGAAAACCCATGAAGTCAATTATCCTACCCATGATTTGGAGCTAGCGACTGTGATCTTCACATTGAAGATTTGGAGGCACAACTTATACGGGACAAAGTGCACCATCTTCATGGACCACAAGAGCTTATAGTATTTATTTGAGCAAAGGATCCCAACATAAGGTAAGGAGGTGGTTAGAACTCATCAAGGATTATATTGTGAGATCCATTATCATCCGGGTAAGGCCAACGTTATGGCTGATGCCCTTAGCTGAAATGAGAGACCTGAGCCGATTTAGGCGAATGCTTATCAGTTGGTTATGACCACTGATGTGATGAAATAGGTCAAGGAATTCCAGGACAAACGCTTAGAGAGGATTGGATAAATTTTGAACGAATGAAGGGTCTAGTTGCAGAATTGGGTGAGAACACCATCGCTGTTAGAACCCGAAATGGACGGATATGGATCCCTTGTTATGGAGACCTACGGGGGCGAATAATGGATGAAGCTCATAAGACTCGATAGTCGGTTCATCCCGGTGCCACGAAGATGTACCTGGACACGAAGAAGGATTATTGGTGGCTGGGAATGAAGCACGATGTAGTGGAGTATGTGAGTAAGTGCTTTACTTGTTTGCAAGTGAAGGCAGAGCATCAGAAGCCATATAGGTAGATCCAACCATTGGACTTCATTACGAAATTACGAAATTGCCCGCACGACGAGGGGATATGACACCATTTGGGTGATAGTCGACCATTTGACAAAAAGTGCTCTTTTCCTAACGATCCGCGAGATGTAATCCTCCGAGAGATTGCGGATCTATTAATCAAGAGATTGTAGCTCGTCATGGTGTGCCAGTGTCTATCGTGTCTGATCGCGACACTCGGTTTATATCCAGGTTTTGGAAAAGATTTTATGATGCGATAGGGATGAGTCTACACATTAGCACAGTTTATCTTCCTCAGATAAATGGCTAGTCTGTGAGGACCATTCAGATGCTTGAGGATTGCTTCGAGCATGCGTGATCGACTTTGGAGAAAGTTAGGATGATCACTTACCATTAGCGGAATTCTCATACAACAACAGTTATCATGCCAGCATGTGCAGCCACCATACGAGATGCTATATGGTAGAAGGTCTAGGGCGCCCGTATGCTGGGGAGACATTGGGTAGAACTAGTTAGGAGGTGTTGAGGTGATCGAGGCTACACAAAAAAAAAAAGTTAGAGAAGATCAAAGCCCATATGAGGGCGGCAAAGGATAGACAGAGTCGTATGCCGATAAAAGGCGCAGACCGATTGAGTTCAACATGGGTGATAGAGTCATGTTAAATGTCTCACCTTGGAAAGGGATTATCCGGTTCAGAAAGTGAGGTAAACTGAGCCCAAGGTACATAGGGCCTTTCCGAATCATCGCACAAGTAGGAAAGGTGGCCTATCGATTAGAATTGCCTGATGACTTAAGTGGAATTCATCTAACGTTCCATGTATCTCATCTGAGAAAGTACCCTAGCCGATGAAGACATGGTTGTTCCACTGGAGGATATCAACGTAGACGAATGGCTTAATTATATAAGCAGCCAGTGGCAATTATCGACCGAAAAGAGAAGAAGCTACGGAATAAAGTGATTCCAATGGTGTGAGTACAGTGGAAACATCAGAAGGTTTCCGAGTCTACGTGGGAGACTGAAGAAGAATGAGACAACATTACCCATAGTTATTTGAAGAGTGACGGTTTCAGGGACGAAACCTCTTTAAGGGGGTAGACTTGTAACACCTGAAATTCTTGTCAAAATAAAAGGAAAGGAAAAGTATCTTGAAGAGAAAAAACGAGCAAAAGTGGAGGGGGGCTATGTGTAAAAAATACAAAAGTCAAATATTTTATTAATATTTGAAGTATGGCCGCCCACTTCTTAACCACCTGCTGCTTTTTGACTAAAAGAAGAAAGAAAGAAGAAGAGAAATTTTTCTCTCGGTTCAAGAAGAAGAAGAAGCTGTTTTGAATTTTGGTGCTTGAACTCTTTGTAACTTCAAGTTCGGTGGAGTTTTCTTGAAGACTACTTTAGGTGAGTTCTAGAACCTTGTTTTTACTTGTTTTAAACATTTTTAGGGATGAAAATGCATTTAAAACATTTTTACAAATGTTTGTATGTTACCCGTATGCATGTGTGTATGAATGCTTATGATTTAGGGTTTAAAGTTGTTATTAATGTTTATAATGCTATATTTTTATGTAAGTATTTGAAAGTAGATTGGGACTGAGAATAATGTAGAAACATGTTAAACGGTTGGCCATGCGCCTAAACAGGGTCCATGCGCCTGGAATATTAACTTAGAAAGACTAAATAAGGTTCATGCACCCAAATAGTACCCCATGTGCTCAACCACTTTTGCTCAGGTGCCTAAGTGTTAGTCATGCGCCTGAAAAGTAACGCATGCGCCTAAAAATATTGCCATAGAATGACGAAGTAAGCTCATGCGCCTGAACAGTAGTTCATGCGCCCAGACAATTTGCCCAGACGTCTAAGTGTTGGGGTCAGGCGCCCCAATAGGCCCCATGCGCCCAAACTTCCTCAGGCGCCTAAATATAAGTCCATGCGTCAGAACAGTTCAGGCGCCCAAAAGTTAGGCTGAAAAATACCTAAGGTATGATTCAAGCGCCCATATAGTGTTGATACGCCTAAGCAGGGATCATGCGCCTGCATAGTTCTCATGCGCCTAGAACACTTAGAAAATTTTTCTGGAATTTTAGAAAAATCAGAATTTTAGGGTTTGACCCTAGTTTGACTTGTGGATTAATATTGCTTATTTTATGCATGAATATGTGTTGTTTTTATGTTCTATAATAAATAGTATCGTGTGACTTTGCATGGTGTGTTTATTTTCGAAACGTAAAGTATTATCATTAAAGAAAGTGAAAATTTAATGATAATGAAAGTGGAACATAAAGAATGAATAAATGAAAAGTCTTGCAAGCAAAATGAAAGGAGGTTCATAACTCATGAGAGTTGCTAGCTCAACGTGTGTAATATAGTGTGATTTTGGCTAACACATGAGGGTTCACACACAGGGGGGTCAGTTTTGGTGACTGATCCATAGTACGAAATGGGATCCTTATCACTTTACCCCGAGACTGAGGCAGCTGTGTGCCGGGAATGAGGTGGCTGCGTGCCCAACAATGGGGGTAAAGTTATGACTGGATCTAGAAACAGTGAAAGATAATGATAAAGTACGAAACGAACGAATATGTGCGATAATGAATGATGAATAAGGTTATACCTTGTTGTATGTACGATGAATGCTCACGTACGAAAGTAAGAAAAGTATTTTATTAAAAAAGTATTTTCATTTATAAACTATACAAGGTATTTAACACTCTAAAACTAGAACTCACTCAGCAACGCTGACTTTTATGTATTTTTAGTTGGCAGGTAATTTTGCTGAGGATGGCACACGGGGAGGCTACTCGGCAAGGCAAGCTGCATCCATTCGCGCATAATATTATTGTTGTTTTGTAATGCAATTATAGATGCTTTTGTAACTTACGAACAATGTTGTATTGCTTAACAACAATAGTTATTAACGATAATGAATGATTTTTATTAACTTAATTTCCGCTGCAACATTTTATGAAATATGTAATGTTTTATATAATAATGCTGTGATTGTCCAACTATGAGGTCTCCAGGAACGGCCTTACACCTAGTCTAACCAGGAACCCGAAATCGTTTGAATAGATAAGCCACATCTCCTCATGCTGTCTATTTATAAGATGGAAAAGAAGTGTTATTTTGTTCTTATGGTTGAAATGGGACAAATTCAATTTATAATAAGAAGGAAAAAAAATAAAACTAAGAGACGGATTAGTAACTATAAAATTCTAGATCTAGGAGCTAAAAAATTTTGATGACATAATGGTAATTAGTTTAACTTTAAATGATAGAGTAAGGCTATTTTAATCTTACCCATATTTTGAATTTCCATCATTTTCGTTAACATTCATTACATTTACATACAATATTATATTTTTTAAAAATTACATCATAAAAACAATCATTCTTTTAATCTTTAAAACACATATAATGCAGATATTATAAAAAACGAAGTTTTTGTCACGTTATTTCAACTTATGTTTAATATTCGTCTGATCATTTTTGTAATATAAGGTAATGGTGTAATATTCATCAGA
The DNA here is from genome assembly GCA_024085815.1 of Flaveria linearis. Taxonomy (NCBI): domain Eukaryota; kingdom Viridiplantae; phylum Streptophyta; class Magnoliopsida; order Asterales; family Asteraceae; genus Flaveria; species Flaveria linearis. Next base: position 6,376,770 of record CM044006.1, on the reverse strand, counting down.
TTATTATGTCTAATGCTTATCATTGGGTTTTTTTGTTGTGTTTTTTTTAAAATAATAATTTTTAAACAACACAATGCTGAAAGTTTAATCTTTTTAACGTTTTTCATTCATTGTGTGTGCTCTTCAAACATTCATTATGTCTAATGGTAATCATCGAGTCTAATATTGATCATTGTGTTTCTAATGTGTCTAATGCTGATTATTGTACCTGTGTTGATCATTGGATTTTTGAATAAACATAATGCTAAAAATATAACTTTTTTACTTTATGTTTATTGTATAATCATCATCGGTACTTTATTCCCAACATTCAGAAGATTACATAACGACTGATAAATTACACATTGAGCTAAAAACATGATTTTTTTTATATCACACTATACGAGCTTTAAAGAAAAAACATGCTCGTTTTGTGGTGTACTTTGTAAAAATAATTCATATCAAAAGTACGGGTGTTTAAAATAATATAAAACTAGAGAAGAGGAACATGATCAATTTTTACCTCAACCTAATCTTGATAAAAAAAAGGATCAACATCGTATCATTCTTATACTTTCTAGCGTAAACACTTTGTATTGAAAGCTTTAATGCGCATGAAAGGTATATATTTTGATACGATTATTCGCACAAATTCAGTTTAATTAGTATTTAGTTATATCAAAGTAAACACATAAAAGATAAGTGTACATTTATGCGATAATATAGTGTGGTAAGAACTGAGTATTACTCTGTGGACACAACGTGCTACTCAACAACCCTATAATTGACTAGCGGGACGAGTTTTGATTTGAAAAAAATGATATGTTGCATAAGTAACAAACTTTTAAGATTCTTCAAACAATAATTAAAGTAAATTTAAAAAGTAAAGTTTGAGACTTTTGGGATAAAATAGGGAATTAGGCTAACATCCTAATTTAGCTTACACTTATGTAGCTGGATGAATTGTGTGGTGTGATTAGATATGTTAAAATAGTTATGTTAAGTTTATAAATGTAAACCAGAGTGAAGTTATCGTAAGCTAGCTCCTTATTAACAAGGAAAGTTGCATCGATCACTACAACATAACACCGAGCCCCTAGTGATGTACGTAATAATTATACACCCTTTTAATATACAATTTCAAAACATAAGTTAATGTTAAAAGAAAGTGATCAAGTTTTTTTACATACCTTTATATTAGGAAACCATAATTAATTACTATAGATTCTCATACTAATAAAAAAAATCCTCAATGATCATAAAGTTAAGTTGATATGATTTCTAATAACTACTACTAGTTCATTAGCCATGTAAATATTATGAAGACCAGTTTGGTGAATAAAAGCTAGTTCATATGTTTTCAAACTTGTATGATATTCACAATTATAAATCATAAGTTTATAACTTTATATTAAAATTTAGATGCTACCTATCAAAAGTTTACCCTATATTATCATAATATTAACATAACATAATGCCCACCATTTGTCCATCACATATTACATAAGCTTCATCCAATTAGAGTGAAAGAAAGAGTTTAGGTCATTAAGACCTTGAAAATAAGAACTAATATAGATAATAAATATTAAATCATCGGTGAAATAAAAAAATCAAACTAGTGATCCACAATGGGTGATGTTTAGACAATCATGAGCTCTTGAAAGTGTTGAATAAAACTATTGAGCTTTCCAAGAATCTTCAAGTCTGGATTCCCTAGAGAATCCAATAAAGTTTAGCCCTCTTAGAAGCTCCGTAACATATTGTAAATGAGCTTCTATTTATAGGCTTTCTAGAGTTCTTGAGCACGACCCACGCCTAAAAAGGGATGACCATGTATTAGTAATACTTATGAGAGTTGGTTGGCTCATACATCCAGAGTTGGTTGAGCATGACCCTGTGCTTGATAGGGCACAACCCCGTGCTTGATAGGGCACAACCCCTGCTGGAGGTTAGGGTACACCCTATGCTTAATGGGGCATGACTCCGTGCTTACTTTTCAGGGGATAGTACTTTTGTCCTGTTAGACTGCCAAACACGGGCATGTACTTTTGTCCTGTTAAACTGCCGAACACGGGCATGTGCTAATTCTATCATGGTGTGTGTTTCAGGCTGAGCATGGGGGCGTGCTTAATGAGGCATGACCCTATGCTTGGACTCCGAAGTTTGGTTTCCTTCAGTTTCTTCTTAATTATGCTTCTTTTGTCCATTTTGATCTTTTAAAAGCCTGAAAACACAATTTAACACTTTTAAATTCAATTTTATCAATTTAAGTAAGAGTTTAGAAATAATTTACGTGCGTTTAATATGATTCTACGTGTAACTTAGGGCACATCACTTTTCTACATATAATTTGGTTTGAGACCTCCTATAAATGTAAAGGGGACTTAGCAACCGCTCTGAAAGATGATATTATTATTTGACTTGACAAAGATAATAAAATACTCTTTATTTCCTTGTAACCATAAAATTTAGTTGTTTCTATTTGTTATTACTAGTGGTGTGACACGCACTATGCGTGGGAGTTTTAAGATATGATAATTTTAATAACTTATACGTAAATATTAGTCTAAAAAAATTCAACACACTGACAAACATAAACAATTTAAGCATATGTGGAATGATATCCTAACAAAGTAAAAAATATTAACATGTAAAAATCCACACTTCTCATGAGGTACACTCACAATCGGCTATATATATGGTGTGATAATCTAGATTAAGTATGATTAATACGCTCAATTGCATAGTATAAATACGTGGAAAATCATATGCTTGGAAAAGAATCAAATTTCCACCTATTTTGGTATTTACTTGCATAAATCATTAGGTATTTGCTGGGTTGTAATTTTGTTCGGTCTTGGGTATGGACTATTGGGAAAAAATAGCTAAATGTGCATTTTAACAGTTTGGCTTATTTAATAACATAAACTACATGGGAAGAAGTAGAAGGATTCCTATACAATATCCAAGATAGAAGTGATATACTAACTCGAGAACTCATTCAAGGTAAGATTGTCAAGACTGTACTTTGCTTTAAAAAACCTTACTTCATCATTCCCCGATGTAGGATCATATGAGGTGGTGCAACCAAAACAACACTCAAGAGTATTTTCAAGTCCAATTGAAGTGGTCTTCTGAAGACAAAGCTTTTCTTCCAAAGACAAGTCAAAGATCTTTCAAAGCTTAAGTATGAAGAACTTCCGAAGGTAAAACTCAGTCTCCTGAGACTAAGAAGTTTTCCTTCCGAAGTATATGAAGAAATTTCAAAGGTAGAACTAGGTCTTCCGAGACTAAGTAGTTCTCTTTCCAAAGTATAGACACTTAGAAGACCCAAGACAAGTCTTCCGAAGGTTAAAATCATGAAGATTTGTTGAATACTTGGAAGAAGTTGATTCTTCTGAAATATAAATGGCCTTGGAAGAACTTATTCTTCCGAAGCCATTTAAACTTTGGAAGAACCAACTATGAACAAGTGGACATAAGTGTGGTCGGTCTGACATCCACTACCACCTCTGATATACTGCATATTGCATTCCCAGACCCATGTAGTTGAGGATACTTTAATCCACTGTTCACCCTTATCAGTTAGTACAGTTGTCATTTGTAGATGGGGATAAAAGATAAGTCATGGAACCGAATCTAGGATAGTATTTTATCTTGGATGCTTTACCTCTAGCAATGAAGTATTTATCTAGTTGTAAATTCTAGTTGGTCATCCAAGTATAACCGGCTGTAGATAGTAGTAGATATAGTTTCTCATTGTAATCTCAAACCATGCTTGTAAGATTCTTGTAATACTGAGTTGAGAAGTTTTATATATACAAGTATCTTGAAAAACCATTCTTGTATTCATTAACTTATTATTATTTGTCAACTTAGTTAGCGATTTACCTTTATAACCAAGTGAGATTAAGTGAGTTTATGAGATAAACTTGTGTTGTGAGAGCAATACTGATCATGCAAGTATCAGAGCTTTTTAGGCTCTCGATTATGAGATCTAACCATCCCAAATCACCCTTGTTTCTTCACACTTACTCACTTCACTACAATGGCACTCAACTAGAAATTTTATGAGACTAAGATGGGAACCATGACCAAGGCCCCTATTACCACTCCTGATAATTTAGAGCTTGGTGCCAATGTACTGAAGGTTTATCAAGTATCTAGACAGCCAAATATAAAGATCAGTTACTCATGGTCCTTACAAATCAAAGGTGGAATCCCAGCTGGTAATGGTGCCATGATTGAGAAGGCTTTTGAAGACTACTCTAATAAAGACTTCAAGAAGATAGACATCAACTACAAAGCTATGACTGTGTTGCTTACAACTATACAATATTCCATAATGGAAGGCTTTCAGCAATGCAAGATTGCCAAAGAACTATTTGACGTTGATGTACTCTGGTTCTACTGAATCCAAAGAGTCCAAGAGAGATATTTGAAGAAGAAGTTTGAAACTTCACATACATTGTTTGTAAGACCTTGAGCCAACAATACTTCCGGTACGTGGACTTGATTGCATCTCTTCAGTCTGTGGGAGTGGTTCTTAAAAAAAGAGACATAGTAAGAAAATTCATGAGTGCACTTCCTCATGAGTGGACTTTTTACTATGTCTCAATCCAGAGAACTGAGAATCTCAACACTCTCACCATGACTGAACTATATGGAATCCTTGATGGATACCTATGGAGATGGAAACTCATAAAGGCCATCAGATAAATAGAAACTCAAACCTTACTATCAGTATTGCTCTACATGCTACTGAAGGTTAAAGAACTCCCAGTCCTACTTGTCCTACTTGTACCTGAACTACCCCTAGTAGCCATCATCCTCTTCTGGGCCTTATATCACATTCCTAAGACACCCAGGTCTCAACAGGATTAACAAAATCCTTTCTAGGATAGTTTTGATTTTGTTTCAGGAAATGAGCACTCTTGAGATTTTCAATTTTTTTTATGATCTCGAGTGTTTTAGCCTAGATGATATAAAGTACATAGACATTGTCCAGCAGATGGCTCTCCTGACTTACAGAGAAAAGAAGTTCTTCAAGAGAACTGGAAGGCAATTCCCTTGGAACCCAACTAACAATAAATTTGGGTTTGACAAGTCAAAGGCCAAGTGCTATAACTGCAAGCAACTTGGTCACTTTGGAAAGGGAATGCAAGGCTCCTAGTTCTAATCCTGGAGCACCTCAAGCCTCCCAACATCCTGCTACCCCAAAAGCTACAACCAAGCCCACTAAAAACAGATTGCAGCTGTTGCTTAAGAAGTTGATTGGAGCTTCATGGTGCAAGATTTCACTCCTGCTCAAGCACTCATGGCTGGAACTGAAGACAGTAAGGTATATGAACATCGCTGTACTCCAGCCTGTGTTGCTAAGGTTAAATTGTATCATGACTATAACATGGAAATTAATCTGATATTGAGTCCTTAAAAACATTAAATCTGACTTTAAGAGATCAGAATCTGTGTAAAGTCCAGAATCCGATCGATCTTACTTCTTTTGAATTGTTGCACTTGATAATACGCGAAGACGGGTGCGCGAATGAATGAATCAACCGAGAGAACAATACATTAAGCACAATATCATCGTAATTCAAATCTATATACGTTGTCGAATGATTACAATGCAAATCGATACTAGATCGATCTCACCCGAAGGTGGAAATCAAAAACTTGTGATCTGCTCGAACTTGAGCGAAAACTACAAATTAAACAATTGTAACTCTCGGTTGAATGAAATTAATGAGGCACACACACAATTAATGTGCACACATGCACATATATATACATCCATAGAAGAATTCGCATGCATGTGTCAGATCCACTACTCACTGTCGCGTCGCATTGCATGCTTGCATGCTTCACTTTTTCAATTTCCACTTTGTCGCATGCATGCATATTTCCAATTATTTTTCGCATTGCATGCTTCATTTCTTCAATTGTCGCTCGCATGCATATATTATTTCTTCATTGTCGCATGCGATCTGTATCAACATGCATGTTGTCGCGCGAATAATGTCACGCGAACCGCAAGTTGTTCATCGAGTACGTGTTAAAACGATATTGTAATCCACTGATTTTTCCCTTACAATCTCCCCCTTGGATTATGATATGGTTTTGAGTTCTTCAACAAATTGAATCTTCAATAAAACCTTTCATGAAGGTTCTCGCATCAGCGGATAGATGAAACAACTATTCAATAAACCTTTCTCAATGAAGGTTCTCGCACACGTGGAAATTTGACTTTGATGTAGCAATTTTGAGCTTCAAATCTTCATAAAATCATGCAACAAAATCTCTTGAGCATTTACACAAACACTTGGTGTGCGGTCTGCAACTTTTGAGCTTGTTTAACGTCCTCGAATGGAAGATCGCGGAATAATGATCCGTTGTATCAAGAGCAACACCTTGCTCTGATACCAAATGTAAAGTCCAGAATCCGATCGATCTTACTTCGTTTGAATTGTTGCACTTGATAATACGCGAAGACGGGTGCGCGAATTGAATGAATCAACCGAGAGAACAATACATTAAGCACAATATCATCGTAATTCAAATCTATATACGTTTTCGAATGATTACAATGCAAATCGATACTAGATCGATCTCACCCGAAGGTGGAAATCACAAACTTGTGATCTGCTCGAACTTGAGCGAAAACTACAAACTAAACAATTGTAACTCTCGGTTGAATGAAATTATGAGGAACACACACAATTAATGTGCACACATGCACATATATATACATCCATAGAAGAATTCGTATGCATGTGTCAGATCCACTACTCACTGTCGCGTCGCATTGCATGCTTGCATGCTTCACTTTTTCAATTTCCACTTTGTCGCATGCATGCATATTTCCAAATTATTTTTCGCATTGCATGCTTCATTTCTTCAATTGTCACTCGCATGCATATATTATTTTCTTCATTGTCGCATGCGATCTGTATCAACATGCATGTTGTCGCGCGAAATAATGTCACGCGAACCGCAAGTTGTTCATCGAGTACGTGTTAAAACGATATTGTAATTCAACTGATTTTTTCCCTTACAATCTGACTATAAACTCAAAATTGAAGAGTTAGAGAAAACTGTATCCTCTTTAAGACATGAACATTCAAAACTACATGGGTTAACTAAATTATTTAATCTCCAAGTTGATTAAGGCTTAAGCCCAGCTAGTAATAGCCGAGGCTAAATCAAAGAAGTATGCTATTCAAAAGCATAACTTCAAACCATCATTGCATCAGCCTCCCACTCAAAGGTGTGTTATAAAAACAAAAGTGGGTTAGGAACCAATTAAATTATTCCACCACACTCTTATGTGTATGTTAGAAAGCCAGGAAGTGGTACTGATGAGCAAGATGTTCAAACTGCTGACCCACTACCAACTAAGAAGAAGGATGATGCAACAATGGTGACCACCACAGGAAGGATAAGGTAGAAAACCTCATCCCCACCGCTGATGATCACCCCTAACCACCAAAGACAGAAAGAACAAAATCAAGACAACAAGAAAAACTACCAAGAAGGTGGCTGAGTCAAAGTTAAAGATAGACCTAAGGCAAACGGGTGTATTCATCTCAGCCGGATTCCAAGTGGTTGGAAGTTCTCATTCATAAAAGAGTGTAGTACCAACACTCCTTTCCAACTGAAGGATTAGAAATTAAAGGGGAAGGTTATTGTAGGAGAAAGAAGTGCAAGAAACAACATCCCTCATGCCCCATCAAGAATAACATTGAGTGCATATCTGTGATCTGCATAACCACATGGCTAAAGATCATACTACAATCCAGCAAGTACATATTATGCAACCAATGTTAAGAAAGAAAGGAGTCAAGGATAGTTTCACATTTGGACCTTACCATATGGTCTAAGTGTTAAGGAAAGGAAAGCTTGTTTCTGAAGCAAAGTTGCTTTCAGAAGAAACTCATTCCCTGAAAGGAAAATAACTTCGGAAGACAAGTCAAAGAACAAACAAGGAACAAAAGGAATCCTTTGAAACCTTCTAAGAACAAGACTGTTTGGAAGAAAAGGTGGTGACAACTTCTTCTGAAAAAGAAAGAAGCCTCGGAAGTAAGTCAGCTGCTCAAGCCTCCATAGGCTCATCTACACTGATCAAACATAGGATGGAATGGAAGATCAGAAAAGATGCTGCAGCCTAAACCTCTTCTTCACAAACCATGTTGGAGCATATATAGTCATATATAGTGTGTCCGTCGCTTGACGAATAGTCTAGGCTTAATGTTATACACCTTGTAAACACATGAAACTGGGTCATTCGCAGGAGCATATGCGAATGAGACTCAGTCGTACGACTAAGCCATGCTAATGGACAAGTCGTGCGACTGAGAGATGCGATTAGGGCATTCGTAAGACTGAACCATAAAATGGTCCAGTCGTACGATTGAACCATACGCATGGTCCAGTCGTACGATTGAACCATACGCATGGTCCAATCGCACGAATGGGCCTAGTCGCATCTAATATGGGCCGAGCCTATATATACCAGTTTCAATGTGTAGAAACCTAAGGGTTTTCATAGTGTTCCCGGCGCCCAGGCGCTGCCGAATGAGAGGGGAGATCATGCTCGATCTCCCTTGCCAAAAGTCTTGATTCTTAAGTTGTAACGAGCTTAAAATCGTTATGTTTATCAATGAAATCATTCGATTCTTGTTCGCATTATTGATTGTCTTTTGGTTGTTTATCCTTCGTCAAGATCATGCTCGGATGTTTACCGATCCAGTGACTTCACAAACCATAGTTGAACCCCCGTGCATACATTTTGGTTCAATATGTCATCTACATTGGAAGAGCCCAAGACCAACAAGGCTTTGGTTTCTAGTAGTAACTAATCATTTCACCTTATGTGTAGGGACATCCACATAATAGAATGGAAATGTATGGATTATGGATAGTGGATGCTCCAGACACATGACAGGGAATAGATCTCTCGTATAACAATTTGAACATTTTGATGGACGTCTTGTTCAGTTTGGAGGTAAAGCCGGATGATACATTTTTGGTAGAGGTAGTGTATCCAATGGTAAGTTAAAAGTTGACAAAGTAACTTTTTCAAATAGCTTGAAGACAATCAATATAGTGTTTATCTCAATTCTATGATCAAAAGCACCAAATTCTTTTCACTGAACATTGGTACATTATCCTCAAACCCAGGATGACAATTCTTAGCAATTAGCGCTTCTTAGATCTCCCAAGAGAGGGGATATCTACAAGCTGGATATGAACAATGCTTCCCCACTGAGTGAAGTATCATGCTTCCTTTCCAAAGCTAATGGTGATGAGTCAATTCTTTGGCATAAAAGAATGCGCCATGTTAATTTTAAAACCATGAACAAACTGGTTAAAAATAATTTGGTATATGGTGTGCCTCAAACGGAATTTTTTCTAATATTAACTGTGTGCTTGTCGAAAAGGGAAGCAACTCAGGTATCTCATAAATCCAAAGAGGTTAACTCCATCACTACATGGATCGTTTCGGTCTCACAAGTATAATGTGCATTGAAGGAAATCATATTGCCATGTGATTGTTGATGATTTTATAAGATTTACATGGGTATGTTTTTAAATAACTAAAGAGGAAACTACTAAAACTTTAAAATCTTTTATTCTTAAAATTGAAACCAAATTGATGACAAGGTAAAAATAATTAAAAGTGATCAAGGGACTGAGTTTAAGAATCAAGTTCTTGACTCATTCTGTAACTCAAAAGGGATTGCTAGACAATTCAGTGCTCCTAGAACTCCTCGATAAAATGGTGTTGCTGAGAGGAGGAACTATGGCAGCCATCACTACATGTTTAGGTGCAGAACAAGGTTCTCATTGTTAAGCCCCATGGAAAAACCCCTTATGAGCTATGAAACAAGAAGCCAACATTCATTGGCTTTCTTAGGTCCTTTCGCAGTAGGTGCACCATACTTAACACAAAAGACAATTTAGAAAAATTTGCTAAAAAGTCAAATGATATTATCTTTTTGGGTATTCCTCAAACTCGATTGCTTATACAGTATATAACATCAAAAATCAACAATTTGAGGAATCATGCAACATTGTTGTCAATGAACACAATCCTTGTGTTAAGGGAAATGGTCCTGATCATATCTTTAACTTAGAATTATTTCCAAACTATTCTAAACCATCTTGTTAGAATGTTTCAGCTGGAACAGGAACTCAAGTGACACCTATGGTGATCAACTGTTTGAGTTACCCAGACCTGTTCCAATTTCTCCAAAAAGTCACGAAGATCAAGCTCCCACCACTTGAAGTCTTGAAAGCTTGAACATCTCAGAAAACAATGTAGCTTCACTAAGTTGTTAGCCAACTGAGCCTTAAAACTCATAAGCTGCAACTCCAGCATTCAACACCAAGCTGATGCAGACAATGATTTGGATGAACATGCAACTATTGATGCTGCTTCACAATAAAATGCCATTGATGCTATCACACATTCATTCAATCAGTCCTAATTGAATGAGTATGAGACATTTGCTAGTGATGGTGTGTTAAAATCCTAAGCAAACTTCTCCAACTTAGATCTATCTATGCAACTAGATATGATTCCAAGGCTCAGGATACAAAACACTCATCCAGCTAAGAAAATCATTGGGGATGTCTAAGAAGGTGTGAGAACAAGAAGTCAGACCCATAATGGGAATATCTGCTTGTACTCAGTCTCTCTCAAATGGAACCAAGAAGGTGGAAGAAGCCCTCAAGGACAATAATTAGGTTGAAGCAATACAAGAGGAGTTGCTTTAATTCAAAAGGCAAAAGGTATGGAACTTGTGTCCATTACCACCTGGCCAAGTCCCTATTGGCACTAAGTAGGTGTTCAGAAACAAAAGAAACAATAGAGGTTTGATCATCAAGAACAAAGCAAGACTTGTGGTTCAAGGATACACACAAGAGGAAGGCATAGATTACACTAATGCCTTTGCACCTGTTGCAAGACTTGAGGCTGTGCAAATCTTTCTTGCTTTTGTAGCATCAAAGAACTTCATAGTCCATCAACTTGGTGTCAAATGTGCAATTCTGTATGGACATATCGATAGAGAAGTCTATGTGTGCTAGCCACATGGATTTGAAGACCCACGGCACCTCAACTATATGTGCAAACTGAATAAAGCTCTTTATGGGTTACACCAGGCACCTAGGTTGTGGTATGAGACACTGTCTCAATTTCTTCTTAAAAATGGCTACACAAGAGGCACCATAGGCAAGACATTGTTCATAAAGAAGTCTGGGAAGGACATGTTACTTGTACAAGTCTATGTTGATGGCATCATATTTGGTTCGTCATATGACCAAATATGAAAAGACTTTGAAAGCATCACGAGGAAGAAGTTTGGGATGAGTTCCATAGGAAAGATGAATTTCTTCCTTGGGATTTAATTGAAGCAGATAGAAGAACGGTTCTTCATAAATCAATCTATGTATGTCAAGGACATCTTAGAAAGATTTGAGATGAAAGATTGTAACCCAGCCAAGACACCTATACCCAGAAATCATAATCTTTGTCCTGATTCCGAATGGGAGGATACTGATCAACATTTTACAGGCCAATTATTGGATCTATGATGTATCTCACTGTAAGTAGACCCGATATCATGTTTGAAACTTGCATCTGTACAATATATCAGGCTGCTCCTAAGGCGTATCACCTAATTGTTGTCAAGAGAATTCTTAGATACCTCAAAGGAGCTCCTAAACTGGGTCTTTCGTATTCTAGGAATAAGGATTTCCATCTATATGGTTATATTGATAGTGATTATGGTGGCTCCAACAATAACAAGAAATCAACATCAAGAGGATGTCAATTTCTGGTGGAAGGATCATCTCATGGCAATACAAGAAGCAATCATGTGTCTCTACATCAACTACTAAAGCTAAATACATTATTACTGCAAGCTACTCTGTCCAACTACTATGGATTCAGAGTCAGATGTTAGACTATGGCTTTAACTTCATGGAGAGTCCTATCCATAAAGAGAACAAGAGTGCTATTTCTATCACAGAAAATACAGTCAAGCACTCCAAGACAAAGCATATTGACATGAGGTACCATTTCATTCGAGATATTCATGAGAAAAACTTAATCAAACTAGTCAAAGTCAATTCAAATGAACAGTATGCTGACTTGTTCACCTAAGCCTTTGATGAACAAAGATTTAAGTATTTAATTACAACTATTAGGATAATTAACATTGACTAGTCAATCTTTTTTGAATAAATTTTGAAAATATGTCTCGCCTATGTTGTCTTTATCCAGTTTAAGCTGTGTTACAAAAGGTTTTTTCTTCAAAATTTCTAAGTATGAATTCTTCCGAATAGAAATTTACCCTCGGAAGAGGTCTTTATCTATCTTCCAAAGGAAAATTCCTCTGCACAAGTATTCTCTTCCAAAGAGTTTTTAGTCTCGAAACAAAATTTGATCATAGATCAAATCCACCTCTCGAAGCTTACTGACTTCCTGCTTCTCGGAAGGACACTTTACTCTTAGAAGCAAAATTTGTCTTTGAGACATAGGTTTGTTGTCAAAAGCAAAAGTGGCTTCAGAAGACAATACTGAGAAACACAAGTGTTTTCTCTTAAAAGCAATTTCACCTTTGGAAGAAAACTTACTGTGTAACGGAAATATTTAGACCCCACTCTGTAAAAATTAAGATTTTATTGATGATTGTTGTAATATTTTAAATGGTTTATCGTACCGCCGCTGTCAAATCAAAACCTAAACTGTCATTTCACCTTATTGGTTTAGATTTTTACCCATGATTTAAATACTCCAACGCTCTTTCTTTACTTTTTTTACCACTGTAAAAGCCCAAAATTTCTATCATCTTCTCCATTCACATTTAAAACCATTCAATCAAATAGTACTTTCAGAACAATGGCCTTGAATCCCCAACACAACCAAGTCACCATCCTTGATTCTTTAAGAGATTTTGCCCTCATCATGTAATTTCTGTCACAATCCGCATACTTTACTGCCATTACTGTTAATCTTACCATCTACTCAAACCACATGGCCTAATTGTGGTCCAATGGTCGAAGCGAGATGCTCAATGATGAAAGGGTCATTAGATCAATGATCTGCGGATAGGAGATCATCATCAGTGAAACCACTATTAGGGAGCATCTGGAACTCCATGATGAAGGAGCCCTCACTAAATTTCCCAAGTCTGATTTAGAGGATACCTACACCCAAATAGGATATAGAGGAGATGTGAGCAAATCTATAGTTTACAAGTTTGACTTCTCCTACAACTGGAATTTTTTGCTACATATTATCTTGTACAGCTTATCCAACAAGTCAGGGGGATGTGATCAAATCCTGTATGATCTAGGCTACTTAGTCCATGGGTTGGTGAAAGGCCTCTATTTCAACTACTCAAGATTTATGCTGAACAATCTAAGAGGTAACCTTATAAGGGATCCATTCTATATGTATCCCCGGTTCATTCAACACATATTCAACTGTGAGCTGGACCAGGACAAACTAGAATGTGCAAATATTCTACTGGTCCCTCACATAAGGCCTGACATTTTTAAAATAATAAAGAAGATGTCCACCAAATTCACTGGAAGGTTCACCGATCTCGTTCCAGGTATGCTTGAGCAAATGGCTCCAAGTGACATTCCCGCAGACCTAGGATGTGATGAACCCATACTTGACACCACCACCACATTATCAATCACTTCTTCCCACCCTATAAAAATCACATACAAAATACGCCTTAAACAACCCTTGATCAATCTACTCTGATTGAGCAAGTCCCCTTTATTCAAACCAAAAAGGCTAGAATGGAATCAAGGGCTCCCACTCAGCTAAAGGTCCGTCCATCCTCCTCAATTGACTTTAATATAGGGTTGAGTCTCCTCAGTCTCAACCTGATGAGCACATTACCCAAGCCATAAGCTCTCAGGGTGAGTCTTAACAGTCTCCTGAGTAGCCAAAAAGGGACAACCACATCATTAGTTCAATTGCTGTTGTAGAGGAACCATTAGGTGCTGACCAAGGTCCTGGGTCATTAGATATAACTTCTGTATCCTTTCTTGGCCTTTTAACCTGACCTGATGAGGATATCACATTTCATCAGGGCCATGATGTTAATCTACCACACCACTCCCCAGATCAACTGAGTCTAGGGAACCTCTGATATCTAGCCTACATTAGCTAGACCAAAATAAGGTGAGTCCAACCGGTGTAGAGATGACTCAAATAGGCTCAGCTGCCACTACTGAGAGAGTTTCATTCACCTCTCAGGACGTTAGTAGTATAAGTGAGACTGAGTCTACGACAACCTTGCCAATTGATGCCTCTGAAAGAGAAATTAGTATGCAAGGGTATCCAAGGCACCAAGAAACCACTACTGGTGGTGATGATGAACATATTAGGTATGTTATCTCATCTCCCAATGATTCTTCAAAAGAAGATGATAATAGTATGCAACTCATAATCAGATACCTACTTTCCAAAGTCTCAAACCTTGAATCAAAGGTTAAGACTTTAGAAAATAGGTCTGCCACTCAACAACTTCAGATTGAAGATCTCAAGGCTCAACTAGCTGAGACACAGATTGAGAAGTCTGTTAGGCATGTACCAATTTAGGTTTCTTTAAGTTCTTCCTCTAGCTCATCTACTTCTCAAGATGATGCTACCAAAACTGGGGAGAATTTACAGAAACAAAGACATGTGGAACCCAATCTTACCATCACAACTTCCCTTGATGCCATCTGCTATTTTTATCCCACACAGGAACACCCTGCAACCATCTTCCCTCAACCAGCTCCTATTACTATTTAAGTGGATCCAAGGATGCTCCTTGACCTTAACAGCTTTTTAACTAAATTTATGATAAGCTCCTCTCTTGAACCCTCCCCTGATATAGTCGTTGCCTACTTTAGAGCTGAAGAGCTTTAAAAGTTGAGTGCACCACCTACCTTTAAAGAGGAAGTTGGTCAACCTAAGGTCTCTATTGAATTTGAGATTAACTTCTAAGGGGAAATATAGAATCATGGCCCGACAACTAATTTAGAAGGGACAGGTAGTGCAGTCAAAGTACTTCCAAAGCAGAGATCCAAGCTACGGAAGGAATAATTGAACTATATTCCTTGTCTGATGACTTGTTTATCACAGAGGCCATACTTGAGCTAGCCTCTAAGGTAAACAATGAGGACTTACTTACAACTCCTATATCTCAAACACGACAAGTTCAACCCTACTCTCCCCAACCTGGATCCTCTAAACTTGAGTCTTCTAAGGCTGAATCTTCCTCTAATCCGATGGGGAAAATGAAGGTTACTACTGAGGAGCTTCTAGAGGAGGAAAGGTTGGAAAAGATGAAGAAGAAAGGAATAGTTGATACTAGAAAGCTACTGGCTATAAGCAGCAAAGCAACAACAACAACTCAAGAAAGTATTAATAATAAAAAAAGTGAAGGTGATAGAGAGGGTCATCAGGTTGGGAGTAGACAATGAAAAAATAGTTCTACTCCCACTTGATGAACTTGTGAAGTTAAAGAAGGCAACCTTGCTACAAAAGGAAAAGGAGGAAGGAGCAAGGTAGTCCATAGAGGAAGAAAGGAGGAAAAAGAAGGAGGAGGCAATGGAGAGCGAGAGGATGGAGAGGATAGCCTTTCTCTATACAAGAGGCTATTCTCAGAAAGAGTTGGAACCTCATGATAATGATATGATCTTATTTCTTTTCTTTAAAGAGCAAGATCAAATCAATAAGAAAAGGAAGAGGACTGCCTTGGAGAAGCTAAAGGAGAAGAAGAAGGAGGAAGAGGCATAACTTGCTGTTGCAAAGAAGGTGGGAGATAAGGATTGGATGGAAGCTTATCTTAAAGCCCATGGCTTCACTAGAAAGAAAGTGGGTCCTATGTCTGAGAAGAACCTACAACGACATGTCAGCAATATGAAGGCTAACATTCGCTTAGGAAGAAGGCAGGAGTTCATACACAACAAAGTGTTCACAGGATGGCACCCAAACTAACTCCCAAGCCCAAACCAGCACCCAAACCACAACCTATTCCCACACCTTTTCCCCTCCCCATCAAGATTAAACTAACCACTAAACCTTACACTCTTGAACCCACACCATTAGCGTTACCTACACCCTCACCCATGCTTCCTCACAACCACCATCACTACTACCTATCCTAAAACCCAAAACACAACCCCGAACCCAATCAATACCCAAACAATCTTCTGAAACATCTAAGCTCCTTTCCTATAAGAGTTCAAGGAGATCAAAGGAAGCTCATCAACTGCATAACTTTGAGCGACATCTCTTATGAGGAAGAGTCTATTAAGCTGAAATACATTAACGACCCTTCATGTTCCCCTAAAAAAGCTAGCATTCCTTGATCTGCCAAGGGGAACACCGAACCAAGCTCTCCAAATTCTTGAAACTAACTCAAACACGCTTAAAGAAGAAGAAAAGAAGTTAAGAAGGAGACTAGTGACTCTGCTGGACACTAGGAAATGGGCCAAGCTGCCAAGCAAGCCCCTCAATCCTAGAAGACAAATTGTCCAGTGGAGGTTCAATAAACCTTCACACAGCTTTGCTGTGGAAAGGGAGAATGATGAAGTAAACAAGGTTGATACATCATCTCTGCTACACTCTAGTAGGTTGACATTACTGAGTTAGCAGAGAAAACATTCTCCAATCCATCCAACTCTCGAATTGCTGCTAACATCAGAAATCATCCGAGCAGTCTTCATCTTACAGAGCTTACAAAAAGAGCAAAGAGTAACGAAGAGTTAAAACTAAGAGCAAACGAAGAAGAATAAGGTATAACCACAAAAGAAAAAACATTCCTACAGACGGTTGAAGGCCCAACTTCTGATCCTATGGTTAGATGGGAATATGACTATAATTCCCATGAACTAACTCTCTTCAAAGGGACACAGCAAAGAGTTCATGTCATTCAGAGCAACAAATTGGACCTATTATCTACGAATGACTTGTATAAGCTCCTAACCACCACATCGGGGAAGAACAAGGAAACAGACAAATATATGTTTCCCTGGTGTTAAAGATTTTGAGGAGCAGAAGGAAGTGAAGTTTTGGTAGCATCAGCCTAGGGGAGTTTGTTAGATCATATGAGGCTAGTGCAACCAAAACAACACCTAGAGTATTTTGAAGTATAATTAAAGTGGTCTTCCGAAGACAAAGCTGCTCTTCCAAAGGCAAGTCAAAGATCTTCCGAAGCTTAAGTATGAAGAACTTCTGAAGGTAAAACTCAGTCTTCTGAGACTAAGTGGTTTTCCTTCTGAAGTATATGAAAAACTTTTGAAGGTAGAACTAAGTCTTTTGAGAATAAGTAGTTATCCTTCCGAGGTATACACACTTAGAAGATCCAAGACAAAGTCTTTCGAAGGTTGAAGTCATTAAGACTTGCAGAAGACTCGAAAAAAGTTGATTCTTTTGAAGTATAAATGGCCTTGGAAGAACTTATTCTTCCAAAGCCATTTAAGCTTCGGAAGAACCAACAATGAACTAGTGGACATAAGTATGGACAGTCTGACATCCACTACCACCTCTTATATACTGCATGGCACTTCTCCACGCCCATATAGTTGACCATACTTTAATCTACTGTTCACCCTAATCAGTTAGCATAGTTGCTACTTGTAGTTTGTGACAAAAGGTAGGTCATGGACCTGTCATGACTACCTAATCTAGGATAGTATTTTATCTTAGATGCTTTACCTCTAGAAATGTAGTGTTTGTCTAGTTTTAAATTCTAGCTGGTCATCCAAGTGTAATCGGTAGAGATAATAGTATATATAGTTTCTAATTGTAACTCATCAAACCCTGCTTGTAAGAGTCTTGTAATACTAGTTGAGAAGTAATATATACAAGTATCTTGAAAAACAATTTTTGTATTCATTAACTTATTATATTATTTATCAACATATTTAGAGATTCTACTTCATTAACCGAGTGAGATTAAGTGAGTTTGTGAGATAAACTTATGTTGTGAGACCAACAACGATCCTGCACCCGAAGATAAACGTAACTATCCTAATAACATCCAATCAAATAAGTTATGTGCATTTGTATTTGATAGGTTTAAATGGAGCGATCTGTGATGATATAGTAATCCAATGATCAATACAAACACAATGAAATCAAAACTTAAGCAATTACTTTAAAATTTTATAGATCTTATTGATAGCAAAAGCAATGGATACAAAGTGTATGGGTGAATTACAATGGTTCTCTCTCATCCATACAAAACACATAAAGTATCCTATTTATACTATCAAAAGAAACAAGGAACATATATTTACAAAACAAGTCCCTATACTATGACAAAAAGTAAAAGACAAATGTTAATCTTCTAAGGGCTCTAACAATATTCCCCTAAGATTTGCATTGTCTTCAGTCCAATGGGAACTCTTTTGCTTCGTCTTTATCTTGAAATCTGGCTTCTCTTTGTAAAGTTCTAACTCTTGTAAAGCTTTCTTGATTGTGTTATGTCTAGAACTTTTGTATAGGTTTAGTTCTTTAATCAATCCATGTAATAACTCTTGTACATCTTTTATCTTTTGTATACATTATACATTTATAGGTTAACCCTTTTATTATGTGTTGCTCTATGTGTATGTTTGTAGGAAAAACATCAGTCTTAGTCAATTTCTGAATTAACCAAGTGTTGAACAACATCTACGGATGAACAAATTGTTCCTCCATAGATCTTCTGGAATAATACAAGTATGGACTCTATGGAACTCCTGCGGAAGCTTTACAATAAATGAAGAACATCCAAGGCAACTGCAGCTCTTACGGAAGACCAACTTGTTACGAATGAATAAGTAAAACATATGCGGAAGACCGATCTCCTACGGAAGACAAATCTCCTATGGAAGACAAAGTCCGACGAAAGACTAATCATCTGCGGAAGACTAATCATCTATGGAAGACCAATATACTTGCATGTACACCAAGTGCATCAAGTCAACAAGTCAATTACTAAAGTGATGTCATAAGTCAACTTCTGCGGACGACTTCGCTTTAGTCAGAGAACGTCACGTCAAGATATTCTCTAAGTAACTTTCTTACCTCAATAAGAAAGTTACTATTACCCTAATAGTAAGCCTATAAATACGAGGCCTAGGTACACATTTTTTGGTAACAATTTGTGATCAAGAGCTACGAATCATTATGATCAAACCCTAGTAGCCACAAATGATCTCATAACAATACACGCATCAATATAGCATTAGAACCCTAGCAATAGCAATAGTATTCATTGTTTGTTTGTTTATTGTAATCATTATTCAAACATTAATGGAAAACTTTTGAAATGTTTGTGTTGTTCTTCATCTTATATTCATATGATTTTCATTAGTTTGATTTGTTCTTAATTGTTTGTTTTTGCCAAACAACTTTACATCAATCGATTAATCGAACAATAATCAGTGATAATTCCACGATTCACTGTTTGTTATCAACTAAACTGGTAATTCTCTGACGATCCTTGGATTCACAGGTGGTATTAGAGCCAAGTGCTCATTGATTTAGATCAGTTGATCTATCAGTATTAGTTTTTGTTTGATTAATCGTTTATATCTTTAGATCTATCAAGCTTCTGATCAGATATATTGATTTTGATTAAAACTATTTTAGGGTTTGTTCATACTATTCGAGGGTATAAAACTCATTTTCGATCGTGTTATTAAAAAAACAATTAAATCACAAATTGGATTTAGCTAATCAATAGCTAACTAAGATACTGGGATCAACAATTTGCAATCGACTGCTACGAATCATTATGATCAAACCCTAGTAGCCGTAAAACGATCTCATAACAATACACGCATCAATATAGCATTAGAACCCTAGCAATAACAGTAGTATTCATTGTTTGTTTGTTTATTGTAATCATTATTCAAACATTAATAGAAAACTTTTAAAGTATTTGTGTTGTTCTTCATCTTATATTCATCTGATTTTCATTAGTTTTATCTATTCTTAATTTATTTTTTTGCCAAACAAGTTTACATCAATCGATTAATTGAACAACAATCATTGATAATTCCGCGATCACTATTTGTCATCAACTAAACTGATAATTCTCGGACGATCCTTGGATTCACAGATTGTAGACTTGAACTTCTTGGCAAGGATGGCTTGCTCAGGCTTTAACTCATTTGTTTTGATCTCAATCTTGTCCATAGCTTCTAGAGTTTCTTTTGACAGACATGCGATGTCAACGTTAATGTTCTTGATATCCTTCTTCACGATATTTGCAAATGCTAGAACTTTCCGCAAAGTAATTCGCTCCATAACAACATCCATTACCTTAATGATCGTCAGGAAGTATGTTCTATCATTATCAGCAACTTCTGAAGCAACACGCTCAAACTTCTGGTTGGATAAGAAAAAGATATAACTTGGATGGAGAAGATTCAGCTTAAAAACTCCAAATAAGGATATGATATCATGTTTCCAATCATCCAGATTACGAACTAACTTCAATTGAAATGAGTCTTCGTGATAAAACCACCTCAAAATCAGCTTTGAGGTTTGCATACCATCTATCACTTTTAAGCCTCGGTTAGTGACTTTCTCAAAATACTGGTCACTATATGCATCCAGGAACTTTTCTTATTCCTCTAAATTAGCAGCCACCTTTCGTTTGCTCTTCAAAGACTTGAAATATTCTTTATCTTCTTGATCACAACGGGTTTTAAGATAAGTATCCATCCTGGTAATACCACAATTGAGAAGTTTTACAAAGTTTTCACCTCGAGCTGCCTTCAACTCCTTCATATCTTGTACCGGCAATGCAATGATGCTCATGTAAAAGTGATAAACATCATAAATTGCATTTACACATTTAGTCAGAAAAGCATCAAAGATCTCATCATATTTCCAGGTGATTATGTTAACCTCCTTTGTATTATCAGGCATAATCATCGCATTGAGTAACTCAAATATATATTGCACTTTTAGCAATGCATTTTTGACTATGTATAATATTTTTGCACCGTAATACGAACAAACGATGTTTTATAATGAATGTAGTATTAAGTTGCAAAAGCATTTATAGTAAAATGAAAAGTAATTTCACTGATTCCGCTACAATGTTTACTAAAGTTAATTAAATTATATGTTTTATGTGTGATGATTGAACAGCTGTAAGTGTCCCGGGAACAGGGCCTTACGAGTTGGTATCAGAGCCAAAGTTTAAGTGAAATGGGTAAATTTTCAAAATAAACCTTAACTTAAACTGAAAATGGGACGGAAAGGGAAGGGATGCCAATCTGGGTAGCTGTGTGCCATCAGGTTTTTCTTTAATGTTAACGGTACTATGTGCGCATGTTATGTGGTTTATGTGTTACTGGTAGATTTAGATATTGATGTAGTCAGTACAGGTAATGTTCGGGGTACGAATAGTAAAGTAAGTGGCTAATCACAACTGGCCACTGTAATTAGGGATTTACTATACTTGACATAAACTAAGCTATTCCCTGAATGAGCGTGTTGGTATTTGAATCTTTCAGTGTGTGTTAGAGAATGGCCGGTGGTAGATCATCTAAAGCCTCACGTGGTGGACTTGGTGCTGTATCACGGCCCAAAAGCGGCAGACCTAGAGTTGAGAAGGTGGTTCCTGAAGGACCCGAGACCCCCCATCCGGAGGGTGGTGATAAGAGTGCAAACTTGAGAGCCTCGGTAAAAGAGGCGGTGGTTGAAGAGGTGCATCAGGTCATGCAGACAATCTTACCGTCTGTGGTGACTAAAGTGATTAACGCAGTACGTGAAGGGGAAAAGACAAGAGAGGAACCGGTCCTCTAGAGGACAGGAGCAACCGGAAACTGAAACGGTTCAATCCGATGATGAGGAAGAGGAGGAAGAGCCTGTGCAGGAGCCGACACGAGGCTGTAACTATGGGGCGTTTCAACGATGCAAGCCCCCTACTTTTGATGGAAACGGCACTGCTGCTACTGCTCACCGATGGGTGAGGGAAATAGAAGTTGTTCTGAATATCAGCGAGTGCCGAGAGGACCAAAAAGTAAAGTTTGCTGCTCACTCTTTTGTGGACTCGGCTCTGTGCTGGTGGGATAATATAGTCCAAGCCGAGGGTAGCAGGGCTATTGGGAGGATGAGATGGCCTGAACCGAAGAAGTTGGTTATGAGGAGTTTTGTCCTCACAGAGAAATGGACAAGGTTGAGAGCGAGTTCCTGCAGTTAGAGGCGGGAACCATGACACATCAGCAATACACCACGAAGTTCAACGAAATGGCACGTCTGGTGCCGGATCAGGTGACGCATCTGTCATGAAAGATTAAGAGGTACATTCAGGGTTTGCCAGTGGATATTCACAGGCATATGATCGCTACCCGACCGAGCATGTTTAGGTCGGTGGTGGACTTCGTGGGGAGATTGTATGATGAAAGGGCTGTAGTGGTGATAGCTGAAGGTAGTAGGAGGGGTGGTGGTGATCGAAGCTGGAGTGGGAAGAGGTTTGGTCGAGCTAATGCCTCGACGAGTAACAACAAGGCACGGGTGGATGACCACCATGTGGTCACATCGGGTGTGGGTATGAAGAAGTGCGGTAAGTGGGGAGAGAGCATAATGGGAATGTAGACTGAGGTTGAATGTGTGCTTCAGATGTGGGAAGCCGGGGCATATAGCCAGGGACTGTCATGCGGCCGATGCTTTAAATGTGGTGTGGAGGG
Organism: Flaveria linearis; assembly: GCA_024085815.1. Classification (NCBI taxonomy): domain Eukaryota; kingdom Viridiplantae; phylum Streptophyta; class Magnoliopsida; order Asterales; family Asteraceae; genus Flaveria; species Flaveria linearis. Next base: position 6,354,075 of record CM044006.1, on the reverse strand, counting down.
CCATGTAACTAAGGATTGTAAGAAGCCTGGGGCAGAGGGTTCCGGAGCGAAGAAGATAGGAAGTGAAGGACCAAGGGCGAGCACCAGGGCATTCACTATGACACAGGAGGAAGCTAGGACGGACCCTAATGTTGTGTCCGGTACATTTCTGGTGAACTAAACTTTAGCTTCTGTGTTATTTGATTCGGGTGCCAGTAAAAGTTTTATTTCTGCTGCTTGTTGTGCTAAACTACCTATTAGTAGTAGACGCGTTGACGCGCCCTTTGATGTTGAAACTGCCATAGGTAAGTCAACCAGGATTTCTGAGATGATAGAGGGTTGTGATGTGGAATTAGAAGGTCATAAGTTTCCTGTTAAACCGTTTGTGATGATCCTAGGTGGTTTCGATTTGGTTCTTGGGATGGATTGGTTGGCGGACTTCGAGGCGAATATAGTATGTCGAAAGAAGATGATTCGTTTGATAGCGCCTGACGGGAGTTCGGTAACTGTTAATGGGGATCGGGTCATGACAATCCCGAAAGTAATCTCAATGGCGGTGGCGGGAAAGTGTATGAGGCATGGATGTAACGCCTACTTGTGTTATGTAAAGGATGTGGAAACGCCAACACCACAACTATTCGATGTACCGGTTATGTGTGACTTTCCAGATGTGTTTCCCTAAGACTTGCCAGGAGTGCCACCTGACCGAGAGGTAGAGTTTCAGATCGATCTGATACCAGGTGCCCAACCTGTTGCTAAGGCACCGTATCGGTTGGCTCCTACAGAGATGAAAGAGTTGATGGAGCAGTTGCAAGAGCTACTCGATAAGGGGTTTATTAGACCGAGTTCTCTCCTTGGGGTGCTCCGGTCTTATTTGTAAAGAAGAAAGATGGTAGTATGAGGATGTGTATAGACTACCGTGAGCTGAACAAGTTGACGGTGAAGAATCGGTACCCATTACCGAGGATAGATGATTTATTCGATCAACTTCAAGGCGCCGGTTGGTTTTCACGCATAGATCTTCGATCTGGCTACCATCAGCTAAAGGTGAAAGACCAGGATATTTCTAAAATAGCTTTTCATACGCGTTACAGTCATTACAAGTTCTTCGTTATGTCTTTTGGTTTGACCAATGCGCCAGCTGCTTTTATAGATCTGATGAACCGAGTGTGTCGGCCGATGTTGGATAAGTCAGTGATTGTGTTATTGATGATATCCTGATTTATTCAAAGAGCGAGATAGAGCATGCCGGTCATATTCGAGAAGTGTTGGAGACATTGAGAAGGGAGAAGTTGTATGCCAAGTTCTCCAAATGCGCGTTCTGGTTGCGCGAGGTTCAGTTCTTGGTTCATGTGTTGAATCCGGAGGGGATTATGGTGGATCCGGCAAAAGTGGAAGCGATGATGCAATGGAAGTCTCCAAAGACGCCATCCGAGATCCGTAGTTTCTTGGGTTTGGCGGGCTATTACAGAAGATTCATTCAAGACTTCTTTAAGATCGCTTTTCCTCTAACCAAGTTGACCCGGAAAGATGTAAAATTTGTGTGGGGTCAAGCTCAGGAGCAGGCATTTGAAGAATTGAAGACGAGATTGAGTCAAGCTCCTGTTCTGTCCTTACCCGATGGAAGTGAAGATCTGGTGGTTTATTCTGATGCTTCCTACTCGGGGTTGGGGTGTGTGTTAATGCAGAGAGGAAAGGTTATAGCCTACGCATCCCGACAGTTAAAGGTTCATGAGGTTAACTATCCTACTCATGACTTGGAGCTAGCAGATGTGGTCTTTGCACTAAAGATTTGGAGGCATTATCTCTACGGGACAAAATGCACCATTTTCACTGACCACAAGAGCTTGAAGTATTTATTCGAGCAGAAAGACTTGAACACGAGGCAGAGGCGATGGTTGGAGCTCATAAAAGATTAATGATTGTGAGATCCATTATCATCCAGGCAAAGCCAACGTGGTGGCGGACGCCCTTAGCCGAAAAGAAAAACCCGAGCCGATTCGGGTGAAAGCGTACCAGTTGATTATGACCTCGGATGTGATGAAACAAGTCAAGGAGTTTCAAGATGAGGCCTTAAAAGAAGATCATCTTAACTCTGAAAGAATGAGAGGTTTGGTTGCTGAATTAGGTGAAAACCACTCGGTGTTAAAACCCGATTCGGGCAGATGTGGATTCCTCGTCTTGGGGATCTACGGGTGAAGATTATGGATGAAGCTCATAAGACTCGATACTCTATTCATCTCGGTGCTACAAAGATGTATCAAGACATGAAGAAAGATTATTGGTCACCGGGTATGAAGCATGACGTAGTGGAGTATGTGAGTAAGTGCCTTACTTGCTTGCAAGTGAAGGCCGAGCATCAAAAGGCGTATGGGAAGATCCAACCTTTGGATATACTGGAATGGAAGTGGGAGCACATCACCATGGATTTCATTACGAAGCTGCCACATTCTCCGAAAGGGTATGATGCTATATGGGTGATTGTTGACTGCTTGACGAAGAGTGCTCACACCGATTCACGATTCATCCGAGAGGTTGGCAGATCCTTTCATTAAGGAGATTGTGACTCGTCATGGTATGCCAGTGTCTATTTTATCTGATCGTGACACCCGGTTTACATCCAAATTCTGGAAGAAATTCCATAATTCCATGGGGACAAGGTTACATATGAGCATAGATTATCATCCCCAGACTGATGGTCAGTCAGAGAGGACCATTCAGACATTAGAGGACATGCTTTGGGCATGTGTGATTGATTTTAGGGGAAGTTGGGATGTCCACTTACCGTTAGCTAAATTCTCATATAACAATAGCTATCATGTCAGCATTGGTATGCCACCTTATGAGATGCTATACGGTAGGAGATGCAGAACTCCTGTTTGTTAGGATGATATTGGTCATAACGAGTTAGGGAGCGTGGAGGTGGTCAAGGCTATGACTGAAAAGCTAGAAAGGATCAAGGCCTTCATGAAGGTAGCCAAAGATAGACAGAAGCCGTACGCTGATAAACAACGTAGACAGATCGAGTTCTAGGTGGGTGACCGGGTTATGTTGAAGTCTCACCTTGGAAAGGTATCATTCGCTTCCGAACGCGGGGCAAGTTGAGCCCGAGATACATAGGCCCTTTCCGAATCATTGCTTGAGTAGGGGAGGTGGCCTATAGATTGGAGTTACCAGATGAGTTAAGTGGAATTCACCCAACATTCCACGTATCTCATCTAAGGAAGTGTTTGGCAGATGAAGACATGATTGTTCCACTGGACGATATCGAAGTAGACGAATGGCTCAATTATGTGGAGCAACCAGTGGCAATCATCGATCGAAAAGAGAAGAAGCTGAGAAATAAAGTGGTTCCTCTTGTGCGTGTACAGTGGATGCACAGGAAGGGATCCGAGTCAACGTGGGACACCGAAGAAGAAATGAGACAGCATTACCCACGTTTGTTCGAGGAATAACAAGTTTCGTGGACGAAACCTATATAAGGGGGGTGGACTTGTAACACCCGGATATTTTCCTTGAAGCTGGCGTAAGGAGAAAAAGAAATAAAGTCCAAAGTTGGGGGACCAAACTTGCTAAAACGGGAGAAAATTCATAAAAATGGGGGATTAAGAGGGGGAGGGCAGCCACATCCTCCCCACTCTTGTTAAAACTCAGCAAAAAAGAAAAGAAGGGAGAAAGAAGAGAGAAAAGAGAGAAAAGGTTTGGTTCGGGTGGATTAGAGCACGAAAATCGTCGGGTAGCGAGTCAACACGAAGCTCTTCTTCTTCTTGTAGCTTGTGTGAGTTCTAGGACCCCTATTTTACTCATTTTCAACTAATTTGGGGCTGGAACACATAGTAAACCCGTTTTTGTATGTGTGTGTGTTTGACCCATTGGGTGTGTTTGTGTGTGGTGCGTTTGGAGTATATTTTCGGGATTGCATGTGCTTGAATGGTGTTTTAGTATGTATTCCTAAGGTTTAGCATGGTTGATTTGGGCTTAGAATGGGTTTCGATGAGCTTGGAGGTCGAAAATGGCAGATTGGGTTCGGGATGATCTGCATTCTGCATCAATTAGGGCTAGGCGACCGACTGGAGGCCATACGGCCGACTGGAGGGCGATTGGGGTTTAGTCGCATGATTGAGGTTCAGTCGCATGACTGGGGTCCAGTCGCATGGGGAGTCATGCGACTGAGAGCCCAGTCGCATAGGTGCTCATTCGCATGAGCTCCATTCGTATAAGGTCCATTCGCATAGTGTTCAACTGCATGAGGTCCATACGTATAGTGTTCATTCGCATGATTGAGGGTCCATTGGCACGATTGGTGTTCATCCGCATTGGTCCTTCGCATGATGTTCAGTCGCATGGGGGCTATACGACTGAAGGGTGCTCATACACCCAAATAGGGTTGTTGTACCCGAGAAGAAGCATAGTTTAATTACTAACTTTCGGGGGAAAGTGCAGATGTAAGTTTGACAAGAAAGTTCCCGTAAGTACATGTAAGATGACAGTTGGGATCTTAGAGGGTATGTTGGGCATGATGATGTTGCATGTTTATGCATAATGTATGTTATGTATGTATGATGATGCCCTGTATAGTGATGCTATAGTGTATGTTGATGTTCCTTATTATAGTGTATGTTTATCTTTCTCGTGACTTTACGTGTTATGTTAAAGAATGAAACTAAAGTATTATGTAACATAAAGTGAAAGATAATGAAAGAGGAACATGATAAATGAATCCATGCATTAATAAAGAATGAAAGTAAGAGAGGCTTGCAAGCAAATATAGGAGGTGAGCGACCTTGTTGTTGCAACAAACTCAAAATGGAATCCTTGTCTTTCGACCTCAGTAATCGTGGCTGTGTGCCATGAAGAGGGTAATGCTGGACACTGGGATCAACCATTGTATAGAACCATCGCTGCATATCCTAGGTACTGTGGCCAGGAGGGTGTGATGCGCCATTATAGAAGGTCTATGATAGGCCTAGGTCCAGTACCACGATACAGAAGGATATTGCATGTGGCAAATTGTACACTTAAACTTTACCTTAGGTGTTGTGTCCAGGAGGTGCGATGCATCATTATAGAAGGTCTATGATAGGCCTAGGTCCAGCACCACGAAACAGAAAGGTATGGTATATAGTAATGGTACACCTAAACTTTACCTTAGGTACCGTGGCCAGGAGGTGTGATGTACCATTATAGAAGGTCTATGATAGGCCTAGGTCAAGTACCACGAAACAGAAAGGTAAGGTTTATGGGTAATGGAAAGAAAAGAAGTAAAGATGAAAGAGTAAGAAAGTTAAAGAATGAACGAATGAAAATAATGAACGGAAGAAACATAATGATAAAGTATGAAACGGGATCCTTGTCACTCGACCTCCGTAATCATGGCTGCGTGCTGTGAAGAGGGTAAAGGTGACAGGATCTATATAGAAGTAAAAGATAATGAATGATTAAGATAATAATGATATTAACTATGTGTACGTATGATGTGTGATAGAATGAAAGTAAAGAAAATGTTTTAATGAAAGTAAAGTATGTTTATTATAAAACTAGAACTCACTCAGCGACGCTGACTTTTTATGTGTTTCGAGTTGGCAGGTGAGGTTGCTGAGGATGACACGGGGCGGCTACTCAGCTCTTTTGGATGTCATTCTTTTGTATAATGTTTTTGCACTGTAATACGAACAAACAATGTTTTATAATGAATGTTGTATTAACTTGCAAAAGCATTTATAGTAAAATGAAAAGTTATTTCACTGATTCCGCTGCAATGTTTACTAAAGTTAATGAAATTATATGTTTTATGTGCGATGATTGACCAGCTGTAAGTGTCACGGGAACAGGGCCTTACACTGTTCAATCTTTTCCTTAGATAATTTCTTGATTGTAACCACAATCTAAGCTCAATAGTACTCATATTCTCAGGATCTGGATGGAAATGTTCTGACGCTGGAAGATCTTCAATGTTGATACTTTCTTGCATCGAAACCCATTCTCCATGTTGAACAAATATTTAATTCGGATCAACTGGATTTGTTGTCTCTGCTATCACACATTTGTCATACTCTTCATTGATTTGAGAAAATTTAAGACCATCCAAAAATACACGATTGTACTTCTTCTGGACCTATAAGTTATATCTGTTTTCAACGTCAACAGGGATGTCTTCAGTAATAGCTTCAACTGGAGAATCTGTAGCTTCAGAGATGTCTTCTTCCTCTAATACCTTATCATACCAAGTATCTGAGAACATTGGATCTAAATCATCCAATGCTCCTATTTGCTCTTGTACATCTGCTTCTGTAATTTCCTGTATTAAGCAATTATCTACATTCACTACATAAGTACAACAAATTAGATTCAAGCATATATGAAATTAAATAACACCAATAATAAAAAATATCATTTAAACTGTTTACGAGTTTCAGAAACAATTTTTTGCATGTTTGATGGAGGGTTGGAGGATGATTCTACCAAAGATTGAAAATCAGTCTCATCTATCTTTCTTTTCCTTTGTCCGCCTCTGATAATTTCTCAGCTTTAGAGGATTGAACTTCAGGTGCAACAATGATTGATTATGAAACATGATTCCTTGCTCTGGTATACACGTGAGACATCTCTATTGGATCTATTGAGGCTGATGCAACCAAAAACAACACAAAGAAGAAATTGGTACAAACTAAGAGAAGTCTTCCGAAGGCAATGCTGCAGCTTCCGAAGGAAATGCTGCAACTTCCGAAGCTTCTATGATGATCTTCCAAAGAGCTTCTGAAGGATGAACTCAGTCTTCCTAGACTTAGAAGATCTCCTTCAAAAGTAAACACTTAAAAGAATGAAGACAAAGTCTTCCGAAGACAAAGCCTCGGAAGAAGCTGTGTCTTCCGTAGTATGAAATGGTTCGGAAGAACTTATTCTTTAGAAGCGATTTTACCTTCGGAAGAATCACAGTATGAACCAGTGGACAAAGCATGGTTCGACTGACACTTGCTACCTACTCTGATTCTCTGCAGGATGCCTTCCATGTTCATGTGGTTGACCTTACTTTTGTCTACTGTTCACCATTCCTTAGTTAGTACAGTTGCCACCTTTAGTTGGTAACCAAAAGGTAAGTCATGGACCTGTCATGACTACCTTATTTTAGATAATACTCTATCTAAGATATCCTACCTCTAGCAATGAGTATTTGTTTAGAAGTAAGTCCCAGCATGTTATCTACGTATAACAAGCTGTAGATAGTAGTATATATAGTCTCTCATTGTAACTTAGTATCCATGTTTCTACATGAGTCTTGTAATACTTAGTTGAGAGATAATATATACAAGTATCTTGAAAACCACTTCTTGTGTTCTTTACTTATTATATTATTATCAACTAAGTTCTTGATTCTGCATTCATCAAACGAGTGATATTTAACAGTTTATGAGAAACACTAAGTGTTGAGAGAACAATATCGATCCTGTAATTGGTATCAGAGCATCCAGGCTCTTGATTATGAGATCTAACCATCCTAAATTAACCTTGTTTCTTAAAACTTACTCACTCAACCAAATGGTCCTTAACTAGAAATATGTTGAACCAGAAATAGGAACCATGACCAAAGCTCCCATTATCACACCTGATAACTTCAGGTGCTGGTATGAACGCATTGAAGGATTCATCAAGTATGAAGACTCCCGTATGTTGAAGTCCGTCACTCATGGACTATACATACCAAAAGTGGCATCACCAACTGGAGATGGTGCCATGATTAAAAAGGAAGTCAAAGATTACTCTGATGAAGACTACAAGAAGATGGACATTGATAGCAAAGCTATGACTGTATTACTCTCTGCCACACCAAACTTGATTATGGCAGGTTTTGAGCATTGCACTACAGCCAAAGAACTCTTTGATGCTTTGAAGTTAATGTACTTAGGTTCCTCAGAATCCAAAGAATCCAAGAATGATGCTCTGAAGCAACAGTTTGATAATTTCACCTACATTGATGGTAAAAACTTGAGCCAATAATACTTTAGATACATGGATCTGATAGCATCTCTACAGTCTATGGGAGTGACTCTTGAAAAGAGAGACATAGTAAGGAAGTTCATGAGTGCTCTTCCTCGTGAATGGACTTTCTATTGTGTTTCTATCAGGAGCTCTGAAAATCTTAGAACACTCACTATGACTGAACTATATGGAATCCTAGATGGATACCATATGGAGATGGAAAATTTGAACAAACGGAAGATGAATGGCAGCTCAACCACTCCTGTTAGCAATGCTTATATGTTGCTGAAGGTGCAAGAACTCCCCAGTCCCAGATGTGCCTGACTTACAACCAACAACCATCATGTTCATCTGGACCATACATCACTTTCCTAGAGACACCCAAGTGTCAACAAGCTCAACAAGGTCCTTTTTAGGAAAATTGTGCTTTAACTCAGGAAAGGAACACTCTAGTGATTTCCAGATCTGTTTAATGATCTGGAGTGTTTCAGCTCAGATGATGTTGAATACATGGATATTATTCAACAAATGGCTCTCCTTACCTATAGAGCAAAGAAGTTCTATAAGAGAACTGGAAGGCAATTCCCTCAGAACCCAACAAGTAGCAAATTCGGGTTTGACAAATCAAGACTAAGTGTTAAAACTGTAATCAACTTGGTCATTTGCAAGGGAATGCAAGGCTCCAAAATCTAATCCTGCAGCAAGCCAAGCTTCTCAACATCATACCACCATACAAGCCGCAACAAAGCTAACAGTGCAAACTGTAGCCGTTGCTCAAGAAGTTGATTGGAGCTTTATGGTGCAAGATATTACCCCTGCTCAAGCTCTCATAGCCGACATAGATGATACCAAGGTATATGAACATCTCTGTACTCTTGACTATGTAGTTAAGGTTAAGTTGTACAAGGACTACAACTTGAAACTTAAATCTGATATTGAGTCTTTGAACATAATAAAAGCTGATTTTAAAAGAGCAAAATCTGACTATAAACTAAAAATTGAAGAGCTAGAAAACACTGTATCTACTTTAAAACATGAGACTCAAACTACAGGGCTCAAATAAATGATTTAGTTTCAAAGTTGACTGGGGCTCAAGCCCAGCTACTAATAGCTGATGCTGAAGCAAAGAAGTATGCTATCTAAGAGCACAACTTTAACAACATTCTTGCATCAAGATTTGGGTTTCCAATAAGAACTAACTGTTTCACCTTTGTATAGGGACATCCATATGATAAAAATGGAAACATTTGGATTGTGGATGGTGGATGCTCTAGGCATATGACAGGGAACAGATCTCTTCTTCAATAATTTCATAATTTTGATGGAGGTCCTGTTCAGTTTGGAGGTGAAGCCCGAGGATACATCCCAGTAGAGGTAATGTGTCCAAAGCTAAGTTAACAGTTGAAAAATACACATTGTGTCACACCCCCGGGCCCAGGTAGGGTGGGACGTCACAGATTAGCAACAACATATGGCAGCGGAAACAACTATTATAAGAGCTCAAAGGGAGAGAACATCACATGGCATTAAAAGTTTTAAAAGACACCGGGCTGGAAACAGATCCAGCCCCAAATGTTTACATGTTCAACATAAATTTAATAGTCATGATATCAAATTGTCAAAGTCATAAATTCTGGTCACACAAACAATGCCATGGTCTCGGGGTTGAGTCTAAGCCGTCCATACGCTAAGAGTCTTCACAGGTTACCTGAAACATGCTCAAAAGAAAAGAGTGTCAACTAAAAAGTTGGTGAATTCAAGTGCTTAAAGTTTCAAAACAAAATAAATGGAACTATAAAAGTCCACAGTAAAGGTTTTAGAATCCAGTGTGATAGTTTATAAAAATCTCATTCGATTTTAAAAGCATCGTTTTTAGTATCAGTCATTTTGGGGTATCACAATCAACCCTGCACTTGGTCCCCGATTGGCCTCTTCTAAACTTGTGTTTAACCGGATATTCCCGTAGGAAAAAGGACCAAGCCTCAGAATAGTGAACCACTCCTGCTAGGATGGTTCACCATAGTATCTTACTCAAAACCATTACATGCCATAAACGACCCCTCAGGATCTCAGTGGGTACCTCCCTGTGGCGGGTGCCACTGTGCGTGGGGGATTCCCAAATAGATCTATTCACGTAAAGACAAGCGGTTCACAAAAGAATTAATGATTATGACTAAAGTATCAGCAGGTATCCAAACAAGTCCCACATACAAGCATCAAGTAAGCATAATCAAAGTTCATAAAACAGAAGATCATGCAAAACAGTAAATAGTATCACACATAAGATTTTCAGTTTAAAAGGAGCATGCTTCATCCCCAAAACAAAAGTAAAAGGGGAACACGAGAACTCACCTTAGATAATCAAGCAAAAGAAATTCTTCGCGTGCCGGGAATAGCTCAAGTCTAGCACCCTAATATGAATATATTAAGTGATTAGCTACTGATCTAAACCTATTTAAGGAGCAACAATAGTGCCTAAGACTTAAATAGACGGTTTCGGTTTGATTCGATTAGGTTTGCGTAAAAAGTTTCCTTTTAAGGAAAGTCAAGGTTTTTCATGGAATCAAAGGTTTCTACCTTACTAGACCAGGGATATATAGTAATTATGCCATTTAAGGGGACAATGACTTATGGGAGTTGGTTATGAAATTTTGTAAAATTTACAGTTTTGCCCCTGAAGTTTCAAAATTGACAATTTCTACCCTTAGTTTGGTTTCTTGCATTAAATGTCCTCTATTCTTAAAATCAGGTTTAAGACCTTAATTCAACTTAGTTTCAAGAATTTCTAACTAATATTTCAGTTTATAGACTCGGTTTCTAAAATACGCGTTTAACGTTGCCTGTTACGGTAAAACCGAACGGTTTAAAATGGTTATTTATGAGTTTTCACCCTTTTTGGGGTCTAAGTCCAGTAGCTACTTCTTAAAATCATTTTTATGAGTTTCAAACCTTTTACATTGTAAAAATTTGTTTCTAAAAGTAGAAAGGCTCGTTTTTACGTTAAACCATTAAAACGCGTTTTTAGTCGGGTTTGACCATTTTAAAGGCTTGTTTGACCACCCATTTACCTTTGTGGTTATTTTATCTATTAACCTACTGGAAAGTAATGATTTTATAAGTTTTAACATTTAACCCATTTATCATAGAATTTTCTTAAAAACGCCTTTCGGCTTACACCCGGTTTTACTTAAAATCCATTATATTATCTTTTGACCACTAAAACTTTCCATTGACTCCAGAACACTTTATTTATCCATTTAGAACCTGAAAATTCTCTTTAAAACGTTTATGGTCCATGTTTCCCATTTTTAAGTCATTTTGACACGTTTTTCGGTCCCGAAAGTGACCAACTAGGCCTAAACACATTATGTCCTTTGTTCCAGAGGTCAAGCCATGTTACTAAACTAATATGCACCAAAACTTACTGAAATGACAGTCCCAAACGTTGCCTAGTTGTTCTATACATCCATGGACTTTAAAACATGAAGAAAGTGTCATAAATGGCCATTACACATGTGTAAATCCTTGTAACTTGAGTTTAACCATTACTTTAACTTTATCTAACTTAGAAATCAGATTATTAGAGTGTCTTAAAAGTTATTTTGAGCAGATTAAAACCCTTGTCTAAGAGGTTTTTCAAGAAATAACTAAAAGAGTTCATTACTAGTAGAATGGAGCATTGTTCAAGGTGTAAAGCTTACTTTCACCACATGTAAGTGGTGTACACCCTTGGGGACTTAAAAAACAGGTTGTTTATAGTCTTAGAACCCATTAATATGCAGGTTAGACGTTTGTTTTTGAGAGGTTACAAGATTCACAAGTGCATGGTGACAAAACACCAAAAAGAGGGTTTTCAAGGGGGTAAATCGGATTCTACCCTTGGAATGAGCATTATAACGTGTGGTATACCTTCAAGAACGTGGGGAACTCCTCAAGAACAAAATGAAGGTGAGATGTTTCTGCTACAACAAGAAAAAGATGGGTTTTTAGGTGAAAAATGAAGACTAGCTTAAGAAATGACCAAAACCGACACATAGAGCTTACACTTGATGTAACTCACAATTTGGAAGGTGTGGATGGCCGTGGTTGGCTGGGATCTTTTTGTAGGAGGCTGGAGAAGTCGAAAACAAGCTGGAGACCTCAAGCTTTGCACGTTCTAAGCTTCAAAACTTCATCAAAAGTCCACCTTTGCTGCTGTTTGCTGCTGGCCGATTGTTGTGCTTGTTGTTGCTCACGGTTTTGGGGTTGAAGATGGAGAGAATGGAGAGGATTTTGGAAGAGAATAGTGTGTTTTCTGCAGGAATTTCGTGAGTGAGAGAGGAGGAGAGAATGAAGAGATATGCAAATGAATTTGCATGAAACTTGAGTGGGGTGTTAAGGTGGTGTGGCATGTGAAGAAAGCAATAATTCTCATTGGGGAGAGGGGAGGCCGATTCTTGGCTTGTCTCCTAGTGTAATTTGAATTTCAATTTTAATTAATTAATTGTTTGGGTAGATTTTATAAATTGGTAGTATTTTGGTGGTATAAGTTGTTAGTAAATTGACTAAGTGTTATGCATGGTAATGCATACTTAATTCCGAAAATTTCAAGTGTGTGTGTGTACACATATATTTTTAATTGTTTCAATTGATATTCTTAATTCTAGCTAGGGTGACTAATAATATTCCCGGGCACGAATTTTTCTAAAATGGCAAGACTTAGTATGACTAATTTCGCGTAAATCACATAGAATCATAAAAATTTATCAAATAAAAATTAGTGATTCTAACACTCTTGATATAATTGAATTGTTTCCATTATTAGTACTCATAAGACGGGATATGATGTAATTAAATTAGGGTTTAGAATAGTGACCTTGGGACCGGTTGTCACATTCTCCCACCGTTTAGGAAATCTCGTCTTGAAATTTTAACTTCGCTTAGCATTGGTACGGGTGGGTTAAAGAGTTGCGGGAAGTTCTTCCTCATCTCGTCTTCATGTTCCCAAGTGAATTCCGGCCCTCGTCTCGAGTTCCATCTAACCTTAACCTTGGGTATGCGGCTTCGTCTGAGTTGCTTGACCAAGCGGTCCGTGATCTCTATAGGCTCTTCCACGAAGTTCAGCTTATCATTGATTCTTGTCTCCTTCAACGGTAGTTCCAAGGTTTTGTCTACCAGGCATTTCTTCAAGTTTGATACGTGGAAGGTGTCGTGTATATAACTCAATTTCTGAGGTAGTTTCAACTTGTAAGCCACAGGACCAATTCTTGCTAGTATTTCGAATGGTCCAATGTATCGTGGGCTTAACTTGCCTCTTTTTCCGAACCTCACGGTTCCTTTCCACGGTGCTACCTTCAGCATTACCCTATCACCTATCTGAAATTCTAATGGTTTCCGTCTTCTGTCAGCGTACTTCTTTTGACGATCCCTAGCCGCCCGTAGACGTTCCTTGATCTTGAAAATCTTATCAGTGGTCTCCAGTACGATGTCAGGTCCCAATACTTGACTATCACCAATTTATTCCAACTCAAGGGTGACCGACATTTCCTACCATAGAGAGCCTCATACGGAGCAGCATTGATACTTGCATGGTAACTGTTGTTATAGGAGAACTCCACCAATGGAAGGTGATTATCCCAGTTCCCACCAAAATCGATTACGCATGCCCTCAGCATATCTTCTAGGGTTGAATGGTCCTCTAGCTTTGACCGTCAGTTTGCGGGTGGTACGCCGTACTTAAGTCCAGACAGGTTCCTAAGGCTCGTTGAAGTGATTTCCAGAAACGCGAAGTAAAACGACTATCACGATCGGAGATTATTGATAGTGGCACACCATGCCTAGCCACTATTTCATGATATACAGTTGAGCCAATCTTGACATGTCGTAGTCTTCCCGAATTGGTAAGAAGTTAGCTGATTTGGTTAGTCTGTCCACTACTACCCAAATAGCATCATGTCCCTAGACGTTCTGGGTAACTTGGTAACAAAGTCCATCGTGACGTTATCCACTTCCATTCCAGGATTCTGGCTGCTGTAACGTCCCTGATGGTTTTTGATTCTCGGCTTTCGCCATAGCACAGGTTAGACATTACCGACATACATAGCGATTGATTTCTTGATTCCAGGCCACCAGAAAAGTGCCTTCAAATCCCGGTACATTTTATCACTCCCAGGGTGAACTGAATACCTAGACTTGTGAGCTTCATCGATAATCACCTCTCGAATTCCCCATGTTTTGGCACCCAAGTTCTCCCTTCACACTTATATGTACCATCAGTTCCCATTTCAAATCGCTTTTCCATTCCCGTTAATCCTTCCCTGCTAGATTTTCCTCCTTTAACGCTTCGCCTTGAGCTTCTTTCAGCCTTGCGACTAGGTCTGTGTACACACTTATCCTTAAAGCTCGTACACGAAGAGTTTTCTCTCTCCTTTCTGCTCAAAGCATCTGCCACCACATTGGCCTTTCCGGGATGATAACGGATTTCACACTCATAGTCGTTTAACAGCTCAACCCATCTTCTTTGACGCATGTTTAGCATTTTCTGGTCGAGAATGTGTTGCAAACTTCGATGGTCAGTGTAAATGATACACTTCATGCCATAGAGGTAGTGCCTCCACATTTTGAGAGCAAACACCACGGCACCTAATTCCAGATCGTGCGTAGTATAGTTCTTCTCGTGATCATTTAGCAGTCTAGATGCATAGGCAATAACCTTGTTGCGTTGCATTAGCACGCAACCTAACCTTGACGCGAGGCGTCACAATAAACTACGAAGTCTTCGACTCCTTCTGGAAGGGCCAAAACAGGTGCACTGCATAGTTTTCCTTAAGCATCTCGAATGCTTCATCTTGCTCGGATTCCCATACAAAGGCTTTGTCCTTCTTAGTCAGTGAGGTCAATGGTTGCACAATTCGTGAGAAGTCCTTTATGAATTGTCGGTAGTATCCGGCCAATCCTAGGAATTGCCTAATCTCAGTGGGAGTCTCAGGAATCTTCCAATTCTTTATAGCTTCAATCTTGGAAGGGTCAACTTGAATTCCATTCTCATTCACTACATGCCCTAAAAATTGGATCTCTCGCATCCAAATTCACATTTAGAAAATTTGGCATATAGTTGTTCATTCTTGAGTAACTCAAGGATTAGTCTGAGATGCTTCTCGTGTTCTTCTTTATTACTGGAGTAGATCAGAATGTCGTCAATGAACACAATCATAAACTTGTCAAGATGTGGGCAGCATACGCGGTTCATGAGATCCATGAATGCTGCTGGTGCATTAGTCAGTCCAAAGGGCATGACTAAGTACTCATAGTGCCCATACCTAGTTCGAAAAGCCGTCTTGGGTATGTCTTCTTCTCTTATCTTCAGCTGGTGGTAACCGGATCTTAAGTCTATCTTGGAAAAGTAGCTTGCTCCTTGAAGTGATCGAATAGGTCGTCTATCCTCGGGAGAGGGTACCGGTTCTGTATAGTCAACTTATTTAACTCCCGGTAGTCAATGCACATGCGTAAGGTGCCATCCTTCTTTTCACAAATAACACCGGAGCACCCCATGGAGAGACACTCGGACGTATAAATCCCTTGTCCAATAGTTCTTGAACTTGCGTCATCAGTTCCTTCATTTCAGGAGGGGCGAGTCGATACGGCGCTTGGCTACCGGTGCAACGCCAGGCAGCAAATCTATTTGGAACTCAACTTGTCGATTCGGGGGAAGTCCCGGTAGGTCTTCCGAAAACACCTCAGGGTATTCAGAAACCACTGGAATGTCCGAAATCTTCTTCTCCTCTTTGGTCTTCATCACGTAGATGATGAAAGCCGAGCATCCCTTCCTCAAGCTCTTGGTAGCTTTCAATGGGATATCATGGGGCATAAGGTGTTACTCCTTTCTCCTTGCACCACTAACTCTTCCTTGTCGTTCAATGGTATCTTGAGTAGGCGTTCATCACAAACAATTTCGACTCTGTTCTTAGCTAACCAGTCCATGCCGACAACCACATCAAATCCTCCTAACTTAATGGGCATCAGATCTATCTTAAATGCATGTCCATTTAGATTTATTGAACAATCCTTGATGATTTCGTTAGTTTCTAAAATATTACCATCAGCTAATTCGACGGTAAACGTATCGGCTAAGGTACACGTAGCTAAGTCAATCGAGGATCTAAAAGCACTAGAGATAAAACTAGCAGTCGCTCCAGTATCAAATAAAACAGTAGCAGGATGATCGTTTACAAGAAACGTACCATTAACCACATCGGGTTCCTTTCGAGCTCCTGCTAGGTCCATCACAAAAGCTCTTCCCTTGGGCTTATGGGGTCGGTTGTCCTTGTTTCTTCCTAACTTGGGGCATTTGTTCCTCATATGCCCGGGGTCCCCGCACTCATAGCATTGTTTTCTAGGCTCGTAGGTACAGTCTTTAATCAGGTGACCAGGTTTCTTGCATCGATAACAAGGCTTGGGATTGCACTCCCTTGGTGATGAAGCTTGCATTTATCACAGAAGGGGCTTGTGCCCAGATACAACCTCCTTTCCTTTCCACCATGGTCATTTCGTCTCGCTTCTTCTCTAGGCTTCTTGTTTGAACTGCTGCTGCCGACCATCTTCCTAGTAACAACCCACTTCCTCTTTTCTTCCACAACCTTCTTCTAGTCCTCAATTTTCCCATGTTCAATCCACCCTGCTCTAACTAGGTCGTCGGTCAGACTACTGGTAAGGTCGACCGCCGCCTGTATGGTTGTAGGCCTGGATGACCGAACCATGCCCCTACCCTTGGGTGTAACCCCCAGATGAAGCAGGCCACGCCCTTGGATTCTGGCATCACCAAGTGTGGTACCAGTCAGGACAAGCAAGGAATTGGTTGATGTATTCGGGTAGTTCGGACCCTCATTTCCAAATTTAGAAATCTAGCCTCCAATCTTCTCCAGTTGGTGATCGGGCGAGTATTGTTGGTGATTAACTCCCTAAACTCAGACCAGTTCATCCTACCCATGGCATCCCTGCCTCGAGGCTGGATGATGGTTTTCCACCACTCAAGTGCTGGTCCCTTGAGAGATTGAGAAGCAAATCTCACCATGTGTTCCAACTTGCATTCACTGATGTCTAACACAGCTTCGATTTCGTCCAGCCATCTATAGGTTTCAATTGCACCCTCGGTGCCATGGAAGTCCTTTGGTTTGCAAGCCATGAATGTTTTGTAGGAGCACCCTTTCCTGATAGCTTCAGATTCTTCGTTGTTGGCAGCCCCAGTATCACCTCCGGCGTCATCCCGGTCATCATTGATTTGAGCAATGATGGTTGGTATAGCGTTTGCAATCTGCTGTGCCACAAGATTTGCCATCCTCTCGTCATTTGCAGAGTTAGCATTCTCCCCGATGGAGTCCTTGGAGGAGTAGGTGGTTGGTTTCTGGTTCGCCTTGCTCCTTCGTGACGACCTCGGTTTGCTGCTTGCCTTCCGATGTGAGTTCCTCTTCTGGTAGGCATTCTGATAGTACTACAGATAAAGTCGTTTAGTATCTCATAAATTTGTTTCGAATAATCTATGCATCAATTCCCTACAGGGCTTCCCCTATTCCACAGTACCAATAAACAGTTTAAATTTAACAGTCATAAAGAATAACATGGCCCAACACCAAGAATAACAACACATGATAGACAATCATAAATGTTTCAACAACATTACATCATACGAATCAGTTCAAAATAAGACAAGGTTCATAGTTTCAGAGTCTAGCTCTTACAAAGTGGAAGGTTCCATCACCCCCATAGATAATAATAGTTTCTCAAATAGATAGATTTTTCTCAGATAGTTTTGGCAGCCTACTGCCATGTTCCTTAATACCAGATGCATCACCCCTGCCATTCTTCTTCACCAGCCGAACCATCCCGAGCTTTTCTTCTTCTGCTCTTTCTCCAGGCGCTGGACATTGTGAGTTGCCATCATTGCTTGGAATTGGGCAGATTGGGAGGTCCACGTGGCATGTTGTAAGGTCAGCTCATGACACTGGATAGTCCTCAGTATCTCACTCAAGGTGGGGTCTGATGGCCAAAGTCCCTAGCCCACCGGCTAGACTGGGTGTGCTGGTCTCCAGCGAACACGCTAGGGCCATCATGCATGCCATACCTTGGAATTGTGGGTGGGTCGGTGTGGCTCGTACGGCGGTGGTGCAGGTATGGGAGCCCTGACCGATGGTGGAGGAGGAGGCAACCTAAATGAGACCGAAGTCCCAGGTCTAACAGCCTTTCGTGGACGAGTGACGGTGCGTGCTCCCAATTCCCAATGGGAGGTATCGGTGAGAGGGATGGAGCGGCAACATGTGGCGAGCGGGAGCGCGTCCGGCTCCTGGGTGGTGTTGACGAAGAAGAATCCTCGGAAGCTCCAGTGTCCTCTGACGTGGCGGAGATCCAATCCGGGTGTCCACACCTCTGCAGGTACGCCTCGTACTCCGTTTGGGGCTTCCTCCTCAGTGTCCCAACAGGGGCAGTCTCATCAACTGGATGTGCGGGTGCCTTACCTCTTTCAGCCATAGTAGTTTCCTGTAAAAAGACATCATGAGTAATTTGGTTTCTCATAGCTCATGATAGTCTTAATAATAATAATATACTCATAGTACTAGTGATGGCATTAGTATCAGGGATCTCTTTGTATCCCTTATCAATGATGTTAGAATCGATTGTTTCTCATAATAGTGTCAGGCAAAGCAGTTCATAAAAAAAATTAATTTCAAATCCCCAGTCAAAAATAGATTTCAAGGTTAATCAGCATCAAACAGAAAGGTCCAACTTAACTTAGAGGTCCATGATGGAAATTACACGCCCGAAATTCATGATTACGTTGATCAGGCGTAATCATCAATTTACCCAACCCGATCATTCCACACTTTCCCACAAGGACAGTCCTAGGGTATCAGGGTTGTAGCCTAGGGTCTACTATGGTATTCCCGACTTCTCTACAACCTTTGGCTCTGATACCAATCTGTCACACCCCCGGGCCCAGGTAGGGTGGGACGTCATAGATTAGCAACAACAAATATGGCAGCGGAAACAAACTATTATAAGAGCTCAAAGGGAGAGAACAACACATGGCATTAAAAGTTTTAAAAGACACCGGGCTGGAAACAGATCCAGCCCCAAATGTTTACATGTTCAACATAAATTTAAATAGTCATGATATCAAATTGTCAAAGTCATAAATTCTGGTCACACAAACAATGCCATGGTCTCGGGGTTGAGTCTAAGTTCCATACGCTAAGAGTCTTCACAGGTTACCTGAAACATGCTCAAAAGAAAAGAGTGTCAACTAAAAGTTGGTGAATTCAAGTGCTTAAAGTTTCAAAACAAATAAATGGAACTATAAAAGTCCACAGTAAAGGTTTTAGAATCCAGTGTGATAGTTTATAAAAAATCTCATTCGATTTTAAAACATCGTTTTTAGTATCAGTCATTGTGGGGTATCACAATCAACCCTGCACTTGGTCCCCGGTTGGCCTCTTCTAAACTTGTGTTTAACCGGATATTCCCGTAGGAAAAAGGACCAAGCCTCAGAATAGTGAACCACTCCTGCTAGGATGGTTCACCATAGTATCTTACTCAAAACCCATTACATGCCACAAACGACCCCTCAGGATCTCAGTGGGGTACCTCCCTGTGGCGGGAGCCACTGTGCGTGGGGGATTCCCCAAATAGATCTATTCACGTAAAACAAGCGGTTCACAAAAGAATTAATGATTATGACTAAAGTATCAGCAGGTATCCAAACAAGTCCCACATACAAGCATCAAGTAAGCATAATCAAAGTTCATAAAACAGAAGATCATGCAAAACAGTAAACAGTATCACACATAAGAGTTTTCAGTTTAAAAGGAGCATGCTTCATCCCCAAAACAAAAGTAAAAAGGGGAACACGAGAACTCACCTTAGATAATCAAGCAAAAGAAATTCTTCGCGTGCCGGGAATAGCTCAAGTCTAGCACCCTAATATGAATATATTAAGTGATTAGCTACTGATCTAAACCTATTTAAGGAGCAACAATAGTGCCTAAGACTTAAATAGACGGTTTCGGTTTTGATTCGATTAGGTTTGCGTAAAAAGTTTCCTTTTAAGGAAAGTCAAGGTTTTTCATGGAATCAAAGGTTTCTATCTTACTAGACCAGGGATATATAGTAATTATGCCATTTAAGGGGGACAATGAACTTATGGGAGTTGGTTATGAAATTTTGTAAAATTTACAGTTTTGCCCCTGAAGTATCAAAATTGACAATTTCTACCCTTGAGTTTGGTTTCTTGCATTAAATGCCCTCTATTCTTAAAAATCAGGTTTAAGACCTTAATTCAACTTAGTTTCAAGAATTTCTAACTAAAATTTCAGTTTATAGACTCGGTTTCTAAAATACGCGTTTAACGTTGCCGGTTACGGTAAAACCGAACGGTTTAAAATGGTTATTTATGAGTTTTCACCCTTTTTGGGGTCTAAGTCCAGTAGCTACTTCTTAAAATCATTTTTATGAGTTTCAAACCTTTTACATTGTAAAAATTTGTTTCTAAAAGTAGAAAGGCTCGTTTTTACGTTAAACCATTAAAACGCGTTTTTAGTCGGGTTTGACCATTTTAAAGGCTTGTTTGACCATCCATTTTACCTTTGAGGTTATTTTATCTATTAACCTACTGGAAAGTAATGATTTTTATAAGTTTTAACATTTAACCCATTTATCATAGAATTTTCTTAAAAACGCCTTTCGGCTTACACCCGGTTTTACTTAAAATCCATTTAAATTATCTTTTGACCACTAAAACATTCCATTGACTCCAGAACACTTTATTTATCCATTTAGAACCTGAAATTCTCTTTAAAACGTTTATGGTCCATGTTTCCCATTTTTAAGTCATTTGACACGTTTTTCGGGTCCCGAAAGTGACCAAACTAGGCCTAAACACATTATGTCCTTTGTTCCAGAGGTCAAGCCATGTTAATAAACTTAATATGAACCAAAACTTACTGAAATGACAGTCCCAAACGTTGCCTAGTTGTTCTATACATCCATGGACTTTAAAACATGAAGAAAGTGTCATAAATGGCCATTACACATGTGTAAATCCTTGTAACTTGAGTTTAACCATTACTTTAACTTTATCTAACTTAGAAATCAGATTATTAGAGTGTCTTAAAAGTTATTTTGAGCAGATTAAAACCCTTGTCTAAGAGGTTTTTCAAGAAATAACTAAAAGAGTTCATTACTAGTAGAATGGAGCATTGTTCAAGGTGTAAAGCTTACTTTCACCACATGTAAGTGGTGTACACCCTTGGGGACTTCAAAAACAGGTTGTTTATAGTCTTAGAACCCATTAATATGCAGGTTAGACGTTTGGTTTTGAGAGGTTACAAGATTCACAAGTGCATGGTGACAAAAACACCAAAAAGAGGGTTTTCAAGGGGGTAAATCGGATTCTACCCCTTGGAATGAGCATTATAACGTGTGGTATACCTTCAAGAACGTGGGTAACTCCTCAAGAACAAAATTAAGGTGAGATGTTTCTGCTACAACAAGAAAAAGATGGGTTTTTAGGTGAAAAATGAAGACTAGCTTAAGAAAAGACCAAAACCGACACATAGAGCTTACACTTGATGTAACTCACAATTTGGAAGGTGTGGATGGCCGTGGTTGGCTGGGATCTTTTTGGAGGAGGCTGGAGAAGTCTAAAACAAGCTGGAGACCTCAAGCTTTGCACGTTCTAAGCTTCAAAACTTCATCAAAAGTCCACCTTTGTTGCTGTTTGCTGCTGGCCGATTGTTGTGCTTGTTGTTGCTCACGGTTTTGGGGTTGAAGATGGAGAGAATGGAGAGGATTTTGGAAGAGAATAAGTGTGTTTTCTGCAGGGAATTTCGTGAGTGAGAGAGGAGGAGAGAATGAAGAGATATGCAAATGATTTGCATGAAACTTGAGTGGGGTGTTAAGGTGGTGTGGCATGTGAAGAAAGCAATAATTCTCATTGGGGGAGAGGGGAGGCCGATTCCTTGGCTTGTCTCCTAGTGTAATTTTGAATTTCTGTTTTAATTAATTAATTGTTTGGGTAGATTTATAAATTGGTAGTATTTTGGTGGTATAAGTTGTTAGTAAATTGACTAAGTGTTATGCATGGTAATGCATACTTATTCCTGAGCCATTCGTTCTCCCCTCTCGGTTGGCCTTTGCCAGCCACTAGAGCAAGTAAGAGAACATCCGAAAATTTCAAGTGTGTGTGTGTACACATATATTTTTAATTGTTTCAATTGATATTCTTAATTCTAGCTAGGGTGACTAATTAATATTCCCGGGCACGAATTTTTCTAAAATGGCAAGACTTAGTATGACTAATTTCGCGTAAATCACATAGAATCATAAAAATTTATCAAATAAAAATTAGTGATTCTAACACTCTTGATATAATTGAATTGTTTCCATTATTAGTACTCATAAGACAGGATATGATGCAATTAAATTAGGGTTTAGAATAGTGACCTTGGGACCGGTTGTCACACATTGTCAAACAGCTTGAACACAATCTCGTAAGTGTTTCTCAATTCTGTGACCAAAAGCATCAACTACTTTTCACAGAACATGCGTGCATTATCCTCAAACCCGGGATAACAATTCCTAAGGAATTGGTGCTTCTTAGATCTCCCAAGTAAGGGGATATGTACAAGTTAGATATGAACAATGCTTCCCCACTGGGTGAAGTATCATGCTTTCTTTCCAAAGCAAATAGTGATTAGTTAACTCTTTGGCACAAAAGAATGTGTCGTGTTAATTTTAAGACAATGAATAAATTGGCTAAGAATAACTTGGTACATGGTGTGCCAAAAAGGAATTTTTCTGTAAAGACAACTGTGTTGCTTATCTGAAAGGGAAGCAATACAGGGCATCCCATAGATCCAAAGAAGTTAACTGTATCACTACCCCATTACACTTATTGCATATGGATCTATTTGGTCCTACAAGTATAATGAGCATTAGAAGGGAATCATATTGCTTTGTGATAGTTGATGATTTTACTAGATTTACATGGGTATTCTTATTAAGAACTAAGGATGAAACTGCTGAAACCTTTAAATCTTTATTCTTAAGATAGAAAATCAAATTGATCACAAAGTAAAGATAATCAAGAAAATCAAATTGATCACAAAGTAAAGATAATCAGAAGTGACCAAGGGACTGAGTTTAAGAATCAAGTTCTTGACTCATTCTGTAACTTAAAAGGGATTACCAGAAAATATAGTGCTCCTAGAACTCCTCAACAGAATGGTGTTGCTGAGAGCAGGAACATGACACTTATTGAGGCTGCAAGAACCATGTTGGCTGATTCAAAGCTGCCTGTAACTTTCTAGGCAGAGGCAGTCAGCACTGCATGCTATGTGCAGAATAGGGTTCTTATTGTTAAGCCCCATGGAAAGACCCTTTATGAGTTATGGAATAAGAGACCACCGTTCATTGGCTTTCTAAGGTCCTTTAGCAGCAGATGCACCATACTTAACACAAATGACAATTTGGAAAAATTTGCTGAAAAGTCAGATGATGCTATCTTTGTTAGATATTCTTCAAGCTCCAAAGTTTATAGAGTATACAACATCAGGAATTAACAATTTGAGGAGTCATCCAATATAGTTGTAAATGAGCACACTTCTTGTGTTAAGGGAAATGGTCCTGGCCATATGCTTAACTTAGAATTGTTTCCTAACTATTCTAAACAATCTTTTGAGAATGTTTCAGCTGGAACAGAAACTCAAAGTGACTCTGATGATGATCAAATGTTTGAGTTGCCCAGACCTATTCCAAATTCTCCAAGAAGGAATAAAGAACAAGCTCCCACCACTACAAGTCCTGAAAGTCTAAATCTCTCAGGAAACAATGGAGCTTCAACCAGTTGTCAACTGAATGAGCATCACGTCACTTTAGAAGACAACTTCATTTCTCAACACCAAGCTGGTAAAGATAGCTATCTGGAGGAACAAGCAACTGATGATGCTATCTTACAACAAAACATTTTTGATGATGTTACTCATTCATTCAATTAATCTTCATTGAATAAAAGAGAAAATTCAGCTGGAACCAATGAAAATTCAGCTGGAACCAATGTTAAAAATCCTGATATGAATCATTCAAATCTGGATCTATCTATGCAACTAGATGTTATTCCCAGAATCAGGATTCATAACACTCATCCAGCTGAAAACATCATTGGGGATGTCTCAGAAGGTGTGAGGACCAGCAGACAAACTCATAATGAGAAGTCTGCTTGTACTCATGCTTTCTCTCTCAAATAGAAGCTAAAAAGGTAGAAGAGGCTCTCAAGGACAACAATTGAGTTGAATCAATACAAGAGGAATTGCTTTAATTAAAAAGGAAAAAGGTGTGGAATCTATGTCCACTACCACCTAGTCAAGTTCCCATTGGTACAAAGTGGGTATTTAGGAACCAAAGGGATGATAGAGGTTTGATTATCAAGAACAAAGCTAGACTTGCAGTTCAAGGATACACACAAGAAGAAGGAATAGATTACACTGAGGTATTTGCACTTGTTGCAAGACTTGAGGCTGTAAGAATCTTTCTTGCTTTTGCTGCATCCAATAACTTCACAGTGTATCAACTTGATGTCAAATGTGCATTTTGTATGGGAACATCGACAGAGAAGTCTATGTGTGTCAACCACCTGGCTTCGAAGACCCACGGCACCCCCACTATATGTGCAAATCTGATAAAGCTCCCTATGGGCTGCATCAGGCACCAAGGCTGTAGTATGAGATGTTGTCTCAATTTCTCCTGAAGAATGCCTACACTAGAGGCACCATAGATAAGACATTATTCATAAGAAGATCAGGGAAGGACATGTTGCTTGTTCAAGTCTATGTTGATGACATCATACTTGGTTCCTCAAATGACCAAATGTGTAAAGACTTTGAAAGCATCATGAGAAAGAAGTTTGAAATGGGTTCTATGGGAAAGATGGATTTCTTTCTGGGAATTCAAGTGAGGCAGATGGAAGATGGCTTCTTCATAAATCAATCTAAATATGTCAAGGACATTTTAGAAAGATTTGAGACAAAATATTGTAAGCCAGCTAAGACACCTATACAAAGAAATCACAATCTTTGTCCTAACTCCGAGGGGAAGGATACTTATCAGCATTAGTACAGGGCAATCATTGGATCTATAATGTATCTTATTGCAAGAAGACCTGATATCATGTTTGCTACATACATGTGTAAGATATCAAGCTGCTCCCAAGATGTCTCACATCATCGCTACCAAAAGGAAACTTAGATACCTCAAAGGAGCTCCCAAACTGGGCCTTTGGTATCCTAAGAATAAAGACTTCAACCTGTATGGTTATACTGACAATGATTATGGTGGTTGTAACATCAACAAGAAATCCACATTAGGAGGATGTCATTTCTTGGTGGAAGGATCATCTCCTGGCAATGTAAGAAGCAATTATGTATCTCTACATCAACTGCTGAGGCTAAATACATTGCTGCAGCTAGCTGCTGTGCTCAACTGCTATGGAATCAAAATCAGATGTTAGACTATGCGTTGATACATATTGATGTACCTAGTTTATGTTCTGAAATGTAAAAGTCTTTCATGTCTTACATATATGTAATCGATGTAGTGAATTGAATGAATGATATATGAAGTGCATTATGATGTTAATTTATGTTTGATTATGTCATGATATCATTATATTGAATGTGTTGCACGTGTATGAACTAACTATATAGGTTTGATGTTGTTCTACATGGTTCTAAGTCAATAAGAACTTAGAAGTATGTTTAACTTATCCATGTGATAGTTCATGCTAATGGACCATACGCATGAATATATCATGCTTATGGACCGGTTGCACGGCTGAACCAGAAGACTGGATCGGTCGCACGACTGAACCAGAAGACTGGATCAATCGCACGACTGAGACATAAGATTAAGTCAGTTGCACTACTGAACCTTCAGTCATGCGTATGAGTCAATCGCATGATTCAGTCGCACGACTGAACCATGCTAATGGTTCAGTCATACGAATGAAGACAGATTACCAATAAATACCACATAATTCATGGAAAAACAGAACACTTCGAATACCTACGTACCCTAGCCGTCCAGAGCGTACAAAGTCCTCAATCCATGTTCATAGTTCGTTTCTGATCAATTCTCATTCGTTCATAATGTTTGTTTCATCGTTGGATTGATCAGGATATTCGTTCTCACTGATTGGATCGCCAATCAAATAGGATTCCACACTATTTGATTCGGTATCAAGCAGAATCCGTTAGTACTCCGTACGAAATCGGTCCTAATAAGTGGTATCAGAGCTTAGGCTCGTGATTTTGCGTGGATTGAATTGGTTTTGGTGTCAAAACAAACGTTTTATTCAAAAGATACACTTTTTCGCTTCAAAACTGGGTTTTTTCGAGTTTCTGTGTCAAAAGTTTGACTTGTTCCCATACGGCAGATTAGAATTCTTAAAAATTCGTAATTTTGAGTCAAGTGTTCAAAAATTCGATTTTTTTCCCGCAGCAGCAGCTTCAGTCGCACGATTGGCCCAATCGCACGACTAAACTCCATTCGCATAGTTCAATTGCACGACTGAACTCATTCACACAGTTCATTCGCACGGTTGAAGTTTTCCATTTGGTTGACCTCATTCGTCTAGTTCAATCGCATGACTGAATCCAATCGCACGATTGAAGCCATTCGCATCCTTCAATCGCACGGTTGAACCAGTCGGCCTATCCAATCGCATAGGTCAATCTGTCCTGTTCTTAGATCACCAAGTTTAAAGAAATGGAAGATCAGTTCTCTGCTTTTACTGTTGGAAAGGATTCACGCATCCAGAATCTTCTACTTCTAGAAAGTGAGATCGGGAACCACAACAAACCGCCAAAGCTGTTAACGTTAGATGAATACCGACAATGGAAACAACGGTTTGAAATCTACCTGAATGTAGTTGACCCAAATCTGTGGATGTCTATTGAGACTGGTTACGTTGTACCAGTCAGTGCTAATGGGGTAAAGCTTACATTGGGAGGAATGAGTGAAGCCCAAAAGACTATGCATAATGCTGAAAATAAAGCATATGCCTTGTTGAATCAGTCAATACCTAAAGATATATTTCATCAGTTTTCTAAGAACAAATAGTCTAAGAAGTTATGGGAAGCCTTAGAAAAGAGATACGAAGGAAATGAAACTCTAAAGGCACTCAAGGCAAAAGCTCTTAAAAAGGAATTCGAAAATTTCTCACCAATTGGAAAGGAGAGCTTAGATGATATCATCGACAGATTCTATCATCTTATGAGTGAGTTACACACTCATGGTGTGGATACATCCATGGAAGACAAAGTCTCTAGCTTTGCTGATGGGTTACCAGACAAACGGGATCCATTTGTGTCCAATTAAGACAAAATGAGACTCTTGCTACCTTGGACATAAATGACTTCATTTTAAAGCTCAGGGAGGAAGAACTGCATCAGAAGTACATGTCAAAGAAAGGATCCTACACTCAGAATCCTGCTTTATACAACACAGTTCCAACTCCTACTACTTCAGGTGCACCATTACAAACTGCTTTTGTATCTAACTCCTCTGCTCCTTCTCAGTGCAGCCCATCAGGTACCGACACGTCCGGGTCATTTGTAACCCACTACATACATCCTGACGCAAATGCTACGAAGTTAAAGTCTGAGAATCTTAGGAATGTGACTATGGAAGTAGCGAAAGAGCATATGGACCTTCTAGCTACAGTTGTCCAATCTTATGATTGTCTGGTTGCTGGAAAGATTGGAAACTGTCATCTTGCTGATGAAGATTACGAGCAAGTTGACGAAACGAAGTTAGAGCGCATGGACATCATGTAGGCCTTGGCTAGTGCTGTAAGAAGAGCAAAGAAGTTCGTGGAGAAGACGGGACAAAACTTGGTGGCAACTAAAGATACTACATTTGGATTTGACAAAACCAAGGATTACGTGCTTCAACTGTGGTAAGAAAGGACACTTCAAGCGGGAGTGTGTTAAGCCCAAGAAGACATGAAATGGAAATACATTTCCCTCTTTAAATGGTCAGGAAAAGGATAAGACTAGGGCATCAACAGCAAGTAAAGACTCTAAAGCTTTAGTTGATCAAGGTGATGAAGGGCAAGACTGGTCCTTCCGATTCATATCTGAGGGTGAATCTAATGTTGTTTTTGTCGACACCTTGGATGATGGATCTGCAAGTGAGGGAGACACAGTAGCTGAGCATTCATGTTCAGATGTTGAAGAATCTATGGATGTAGTTGATCACTTAATGGAAGAACAGCTTAGTGCAGTAAACACAGAACATTCAGTTGCTGAAGAGTCTGACACTGCACTGATGGCTGATTCGTCTGGTACTTCACAGGTAAATTCTAAAGATGAATTATTTGATAAACATGCTTGTTCTGAATGTAACAAATTTAGAGAAAACATTGATTTAAAATTTTCTAGGTTATTAGAACACAATGATAATCTGGTGAATGATTTGCAACTCTGCACTGAAGCAAATCGTGTGCTAAAACAAAATGAGTGCAGTTTCAAAGAAAAGATAGAACTTCTGGGGAAACAATTGAGGGAAACTGAAGTTGTTGCTCTTAATCAATCAAATGATATTAAGTTCTATTTAAATTCTTTGGAAGAAACAAAGAAGCAAAAAGCAGATTTAGAAGTTGAAGTTGAATCATTGAAACAAAAACTGCATAGCTTGGCAAGTTCTTCACACATAGTTCAAAACTTAGTGAAAGAACGAAATGGTGGGGAAGCTTTGGGTTATAAAGTAGTACCGCCACCACATGCTATCCTTTTGAATACTAAATGTAGACCAATAAATAACAACCCTGTAAAGGATCATGTGGTGTCTACCCCTCTGGTCAGTGATCCAGATTCTACGGGTAAACCTGAGAAGTCGGTCACCGAATAGACGAATACTACTTTGGGATCTAAAGATAAGATTCCTGTTGAGGATTTGACTGATAAAACTGAAAAGGTTAACTTAGAATCAAGTTCACAAACATCTATTTTTGAACCTAAAAAGTTTAACTCAAAGAACCCTAAACGTGTTAATCATCAAAGTCCAAATCAAACTAAGGCAAAAGATGTTCAGAAGGTCAAAACAATTAAATTTGTTAAAGAAGGTAAAACATCTAAAAAAGAAGAGAAGTTACCAAGCCCCCAACCACATCAAACCAACATCGATAATTTCCACAATATGTAGAAGGGAGATCTTGCTACAGTTGTGGAAAACGAGGACATATCTCTTCAAATTATCCTTATTATCAGACACCCAAAGGAAAATTAAACTTTTTGATGAAAACCTAGATTTTCTAAGACCAAATCTAATACTCCTCCAAAATACCAAGGGCCATGCAGACGAGCTGAAAGCAAGGCTGTGTCACCCAAGGTTAAACCTAGGATTATTAGTGAACCTAAAGTTCAAACCATTAGCCAGCCGTCTGTTTACCACAAACAGGCCTTACACAAAACTGGGTTATGGAAAGAAAAATCAGGTAATGTGTCTGATAGTGAGGACAAGAAGAAGAAAGATGTGTCATCATCCTCTCAAGGAAAGAGGATTGCGTTCATCATGTGTGATACCTCTGGGACACCCAAGCCAGTTAAGGCTTGGGTCCCAAACTTGAACTAATAATTTCCTTTGTATGTGCAGGGTGTCTGTTACAGCGCTATCACTAATACCTGGATTATTGATAGTGGGGCGTCCAGGCACATGACCGGGAATTCGTCTCTCCTTTTCAACGTCAAACAAATTAAAGGGGGACATGTATCATTTGCTGGAAATAAATGAGGATATATCACCGCTCAAGGCGAAGTCGGAAATGAGAAAGTCAAGTTTGATAAGGTCAACTATGTTCAGCAACTGCAAAATAACTTGCTTTCTGTCTCCCAAATCTGTGATAAAGGATTCAAAGTTGTATTTGACAACAAGAAGTGTTATATACTTAAGGAGTATGTCATCGAGGAGGATAAAGTATTAATGTCGGCTTTAAGATATATTGATCTGTATGTCTTGGATATATCAAAAGCCTCCACAACTGAATCGACTGCACAGTGCTTCCTGTCAAAGGCAACAGAAAGGGAGTCAGTCTCGTGGCATAGAAGAATGGGACACTTCAATCCGAGGAAGATGAACCATCTAGTTTAGAATGATCTGGTAGAGGGAGTTACTGTCAAGAACTTCTAGCTTCCAATTTCTATGTCTCTTGCAAGAAAGGGAAACAGACCAAGAAGTCTCACAAAGCAAGAAAGTCAACTCTATCGAAATTCCACTCGAGCTTCTACACATGGATTTGTTTGGCCTAGTTAGCACAAGGAGTATTGCCGGAAACCTGTATTGCTTTGTCGTGACTGATGATTACTAAAGATTCTCTTGGGTAATGTTTCTGAAAGCCAAGTCTAAAACTTTTGAATCATTCAAGCATCTGGTTATGACACTGGAATCTCTCTACAAACTGAAAGTTAGAAAGATTCGATTAGACAATGGCACAGAGTTCAAAAATCAGTGGATGGAGACGTTCTGTCAAGAGAAAGGCATTGTTCATCAATTCACTTGTGCATATACTCCACAGATGAACGGTGTCGCTGAGAGGAAGAATCGAAGTCTGATTGAGACTGTAAGGACAATGCTAGCCGATTCAAAACTGCCTATTCAATTCTGGAACGAGGCAATGGCTAGTGCTTGTTACACTTTGAATCGGGTTCTAGTGGTCAAACGTCATGGAAAGACATGTTATGAATTACTCCAGCGACGTAAACCTAACTTGAAGTATCTCGAACCGTTCGGTGCACCTTGCATGCTATTGAAGAAGAATCAAACTGGAAAATTTTGTGAGAAGGCAGAAGAAGGTATTTTTCTCGGCTACAGTATACCAGACAAGCGAGTTTACAACAACTCAACGGGTCAGGTAGAAGTGTGGTGTAACGTTGATGTTCAAAGATTCACCACCCCCCTGCTGGAAAAGGAACTTCCTTCTTCTTCGATTATGATGGATTCTTCAAGTCCTTCAATCTACCATCTTCCTATTCTGATGATGACTTAGCTGCTCGGATGATGTATGATGTGTTAAACTCTCCAACATTAGACACTACATCGTCTGCTCCATTAGATGATACTTCAAGCCCTTCAGGGAAGAACTTGAGGTAAGTGATTCTTCTTCTGATGATGAAGCGGTTGAGACCACAAACGTGGGTCAGGCAGAACAGGTTCCTGCTACTACAAGTACACCAACAGCTGAACCTGAAGCCGCCGACATGTCAGAACCTCACAGTCCAACAGCAAATGAGATTACAAATCTGGATAATGAGATAGTTGTTACCACCACTCCTGAAACTCGGGTACACGTTCTTTATCCCTGGACAACGTCATCGGGGATATTCTATCAGGAGTTCAAACTAGAAATCAGTTATATTCGGCTGATTATGCATCAGTGATGGAAAAAGGCTATATTCATGATGGTGCCTATCGATGCTTTGTATCTCAAGTTAAGCCTAAGTATGTAATCAAGGCATTAAAAGATAAGGCATGGGTAAGTGCTATGTAAGAAGAACTCCTTCAATTCAAAATGTTAGGAGTCTGGAAACTTGTGGACAGACCAAAGATGCAAAGGTGATTGGCATGTACATTGTTTATCAAGGAGAAAGATGGTGATTTACTACTAGTTCAGATTTACGTGGATGACATCATCTTCGGTTCGAAAATGAAGCTTTATGTGAGAAATTTGAATCTGTGATGAAAGTTGAGTTTGAAATAAGTGCCATGGGAGAAATGAAGTTCTTTCTTGGGTTACAGGTGGATCAGACACCCAAAGGAATCTTCATGCATCAGACAAAATATGTAGGATACATTCTTAGTCAGTTTGACATGGAGAATACAATTGTTGCTGGAACTCCACTTGCCACAAACCACGATGTGGAACCCGATGAAAATGGTGATCTGGTAGATGCCACTATGTACCGAGGGATGATTGGATCTCTTATGCACCTCACAGCTTCTCGTCCTGATATCATGTATGCCACATGTCTCTATTCCAGATATCAGGCTAAATCAAAAGTAAATCATCTCATCGGGGTTAAAAAGATATTCCGTTATCTGAATGGTACTCCAACACTCAGGTTATGGTATCCTTATGATGATGATTTTGAGCTTACAGCGTATAGTGACTCGGACTACGGTGGTTGCAAGATGAATTACAAGTCAACATCAGCGGGTTGCCAGTTCTTTGGAAGATGATTAGTCACCTGGCAGTGTAAGAAGCAGGCGTCTGTTGCTCTATCAACATGTGAAGCTGAATACGTTGCTACTGTAAGTTGCTGCTCACAAATCATTTGGATTCAACAGCAAATGCGCGACTACGGTTTGCAATTTTCTAACACCCCTATCTTTGTTGATAATTCTGCTGCAATTGCTGTAACAAAAAATCCGGTCCAGCATCCTAAGACTAAACACATCGGTATTAAATATCGCTTTATACGTGACTGTTTTGAAAAGCAATTAATCAATGTTGTTAAAATTAATACGGATTTTCAACGCGCCGACCTCTAAACAAAAGCATTTGATAAACCCCGGTTTTTATATCTCTTAGAGGTAAATGGCGTGAAAAAGAAAAGTGATGTGAATCCAGAATAATCGAGTTCATAGTCCGTCTTTCTGTTTATTATAATTTTTTCTTTATTTTAACTCTTTCTGTCCTAAAAATCCAAAAACACAAAAAGATTTTCGTTTTAGAATTTTAGGGGGATGTTAGTCCTCTTAAAAGATTAACATTGGTCTTATTTTACAATTTTGCCTTAGTATAGGGACTAAAGTTGTAAATAGATAGTCTTTTTCATTGTTCATAGTATATATAGCTTAGACTAGAGTAGATTTCAGAAGTCGTATCATTTTTGTACTGCTTTATAACTCTTGTAATCGTCTTTGCTATCAATGAACTCTGAATTTTGTTGATATTGCTTGATTTGATTACAATTGTTTGTATTTCTTTGAATTGTTCATATAATTTGTTACAGATTGCTCTAATTGATCCTATCAATTGGTATCAGAGCTTTTGGTTGAGTGTCTTTGAAGGTTCTGTCGAAGATAGAAACTTCAAAATCCACTAAAATCTGTAATAGATTAACAATTCAAGTGAAATATTGTGAATCAGAGTTGTGTTTCATCATCAGAAACATGATTTGAATCACAAATTGCAGTATATCACATCAAAATTGAGTAAATCAGTGATAAAGTGTTCGGAAAGTTGTTCTTGAGTTTTTGAACTGAGATATCTGAAATTGAGTGAAAATTGTTGATAATTACTGAAATTGATGTTAGAAGATTGATTATCGGCATCATAATGAACTAATTGCAAACTTTCAGTTCAATTCACCAACAATTGAAGGATTTCGAAATTTCAGAGTTCGTTACATTCATAAGAACATCATGAATGTGTCGTATTAGGGATAGAAAATACTGAAATTTGCCTAAGTGTTTAGGCATTTGAGAACTGTTTAGACTTTTCTGAACTGTTCAGACCTTTTACCCTGGACGTATAACCACTGTGTGGACTTATAACCACTGTGTGGAAGTTTCACTTGTTTGGGAATACCACCACTGTGTGGAAGTATAAGCACTGTGTGGACGTATAACTACTGTGCGAGAGTTTCTACTGTGAAGGCGTTTCACTACTGTTTGGACTTCTAACACGTGTGTTAGAAATTTTCTAAGGCAATCCCTTAGACTTATCAGCTGTTGGGACGTTTCATACTGTTGGGACTTATCACCACTGCTCAGACTTATCATCATCAACACTTAGAAATTTTTTCAAAAAAAAAAATTCAAAAATCCAAAAATACTTTTTTTAAATCTTTTCTTAAATTCAAAACTTAGAAAAACATCAAAAATATAAGAATGGCAAAATCTGAAGATTCTGAAAACAGAGTTCCAAAACTTAAATAGAGCTGATTTTAAAAACTGGTCTCTTAGGCTGAAACATCACTTGAATTCCATAGACACTGATCTTTGGAAATCAATTGAAAAGGGACCTTACATTCCTGTGACTACTGATGGCACAGACAGAGGCTTTGTGTATACAAAAGATACACAAGAACCATATCCAGAAGATAACCTACATGGAGAAGACTTAAAGAAGGTGAAAAATGATGTCAAAGCCTATTCTCTCATGTGTAAAGGGCTACCTTTGGAAGTACTATCCAGACTTGAAAACTATCAAACTGGATATACTATGTACAAAGCACTGAAGGTTATCTGTGAAGGAGGGAAAGAAATTCAAGATCTAAAAAAGCAAAAACTGAAAAGGCAATTGGAACTATTTGAGCACATCACAGGAGAAACAATAAATCAGATGATGAACAGATTTGTGCAACTCACTACAGAAATGTCTACTCTGGGAATCAAGAATGATCTTGAAGACTTGAATAACAGACTTCTAAATGCACTACCATCATCATGGAAACAGACTGTTACTTTGTTGAAACATACTGAAAAGTTTCCAATGGATCTTGATCTTCTTATTGCCAAGATTGAATCTTTTGAGATTGATGAAAGCTCTAGAAACAATGATAGACATGCATCAACATCTCAATATAAGTATGTTGCTTCTCCAGCAAATACTGTAGAAAATGCCTTTCTTGCAAAAGATCAGATCTCTCCTGAAGATGAAGGCGATTTATTTGTGGGAGCAGGATTCTTCACCAGTACACCTGCTTACTCTACTCAAACACAACCACAGTCACCTCCTAAAGCTCAAATGCCTAAATCTTCAACTGAGATGCCATCCTCCTCAAATTCTCCCAATCCAAGCAAAGTGAAAGATGTGATTAACATTCTTTTACAAGATAAGAGTCAAAAACTGCTTTCACAGCTTTCATGGCAAGCTTTCAAGCTTATCAAGGCGGTCATCTGACTCAAGTGGAGCTAGTTCTACAAGATTTGTTTGAAATGGATCCTAATGATGTAGAAGAAATGGATCTTAACTGGCAAATGGTCATGATAGCTTACAAGACACAAAAACACTCTTATGCTAACAGAAATTACAAACCCAGTGCAAACAAAACTGTTGGGTTTGATAAATCAAAATCAAGATGCTTTAACTGTAACAGCTATGGTCATTTTCCAAGAGAATGTAAATCTCCAAAAACCAAGGAGGAAATGGTCAAAGCAGTTCAAATGGACAGAGATATCAGCAACAGGTTAACAAGACATTCCAAAAGCCATACCAAAGCCTACCTATGCCAGAACCCAAAGAAGAAAAGAATAGTGAGGAATCAAAGAAGGCACTGGTTGTAAACATCAAAGACGGTTATGACTGGAGTGCATATGCAGAACAGTTTACTGCTGATCTCATTGCTAATCTGGCTCTAGTTGCTGAAGTTGATGATGAAGACTAGTCTGAAGAGAAAGATCCTAAGAGAAATGATGATTCTGATCAAGAAGAAGAGTATGAGTGGAGCAACAAATCAGATCCAAAAGTTACCACTGAAGAAGTTGCGCTTATGGCTCAATCAGAACAACCAAAGGTTGTTACCTCATCTTCTGATACTGAATCTTCAAACTCTTATCCTGAAATACCAGTGGAAGTGAGAGAGAAAATGTGCACAAAAGCATGTTTTGAACAAGTTGAACACTACAGAACATACTCATTCAAAATATGTGACAAGCTCAAACAAGAAGAATCAAAGCACAATAAGCTAAAATCAGATCACAAAATTGTTGATGAAAAGATCATATCTCTTCAAGCTTCATGGAACAAAACTCTTAAAGAACTTGAACTTGTAAAGAAACAACTTAAAGAGATGAACAAAGCACTCGAAAAAGAAAAATTGGCACATGCAGCAACACAAATAGATTTAGCCGAAGTTAAAAGCTCAAAGAAAATTGTTGAGCAACTAGTGAATGGAAGAAATGACAAAGATAAAACAGGACTAGGATTCACACATGAACCTATGCCTGAATCAATCTCAAACACATTACCTGAAAATTTCAACACACATGATCATTCACCTGAAAACAAAGCAAAGCTTAAAGAGTTCCAAGATTAGAAGAACTTTAAAAGAAAAATGTTGAAGTTTATGAAGAAACTGACTCAGAAAAGATTAAAAATGGTCATCCAATCAAAGTCAAATCTTATGAACCTCAACAAATGCAAAAGAAGCTGTTTGTACCAAAAAGTAAAACTGTTATTGAACAGAATGAACAAAAGAGTGAAAAATCAACTGATGTCAATAACAAACTGAAAGGAAAATGTGAAGAGTTTAAAACAGATAATACTTTTTCTGATGATTCAAGTTCAAATGAACTAAATGAAGATAAGAATGTCAAAAAGAATCTTCTCAAGATTCAATTAAAACTCAAATCAAGAAAACATCATCAAGTGTAAGAAATCAAAGAAGAACACAAGCTGCTAAAGCTAAGAAAGCCAAATCAATCAATCAGTCACAGAACAATACTCAAATTAAACCTGTGAAGTTGTGTCTGCAGGAACCTTTGACATGAGCACAAACACAAAAATGACACCTAAACCCAAAATCAAATCTAACTCTGATCTGAAAACAAGTTCAGATCCTAAGACTTCCGCTGTGCATAAAAGATTTGAATCAAAGGAGTCAAAGAATTGTGTTCAAGTTCAAAAGAAAAATCCTAAAAATCAAATGACCAAATTTACATCAAAGAAACAACAAAATAATCTGCCTAACCCTAAATTCAAACAAGAATCAAATGTTGCTTCTACTTCAAGGGTTAACAAAATGTTGTTTAAATATTCTGAAAAGTATTGTGATATCTGTGACATGTACAATCATGACATTTCAGAATGTTACTTTAACAAGTATTGCTACATATGTGATATGACAAATCACACAACAGCTGAGTGTTACTTTAACAAATACTGTGCTTTGTGTGATGAAAGAAATCATAATACAAATGATTGTTACTTCAGGAAGAACTCTTCAAGGAAGGAATTCAGTAATCAAGGATTTGTAAACTCACATTTTAAAAGAAATCAGAATATTAGGTTTAAGTATTCACTACAATAACAACCTTCCTTGGGTCTAAGATCTTTCAAAAGAAACAATTCAGATTATGATAATCAATATTTTGTCAAATCACAACAATACAATCAAGAAAAGTTTATTCCACGATCTGTGAGAATAAACAAAGGAACATTCTCAAATGGTTCAAGATTTCTTGATGATGATCTAGAAAATAGATATAATGCTTTGAAATCAAAATCACAAAGAGTTAATCAACATGTTTTCAAACAAGGATTTGAAAATCCAAAATTTTCAAAGAAACCTGATGTCAACAAACTTCATTTCAAACAATTTACAATTGTTGACAAGTTTGGCAAGCCCAAGACCATCTCGGCTTGGGTTACTAACTCACCTTAAATGTTTTTGAATGCAGGTACGCCCGCGAAGACCAATAAACTCATGGTATGTTGATAGTGGGTGTAGCCGGCATATGACAGGCAATCAAGCCTTGTTACAAGATTTTAAGTTAAAAGATGGTACTCATGTTGCTTTTGGAGGTGATGCAGGTGGAAAGATAACAGGAGAGGGAACAGTGTCCAATGGGATTATCAGTTTTGATAAAGTCAACTTCTGTTCGCAGTTGAACTTTAATCTTCTAAGTGTATCCCAAATTTGTGACAAATCTTATTCTGTTCTTTTTGATGAATCTCACTGTTATGTCTTGAAACCAGGTTTTCAGATTAGCAATGACTGGGTGATAGTTAAAGCTGCTCGGGACAGAGATGTATACAAACTGGATATGTCTCAAGTGGATCCTGCAACAGAAACTACTTGCCTGATTGCTAAAGCATCAAATGATGAAAGCCAGCTTTGACATAGACGACTCGGTCATTCAAACTTCAAAAACATGAACAAGCTTATAGCAGGAAATCATGTTATTGGACTTCCTTCCAAGAAGTTTTCAACAACTGATTATTGCTCAGCATGTCTGAAGGGAAAACAACATAGAGCGTCTTATAAGTCCAAGCTGATAAACTCAAACACCAAACCACTCTAGATGTTACATATGGACCTTTTTGGACCAACTAATATTAGGAGTATTGGTCGAAAATCATATTGTTTAGTCATCATAGATGATTATACAAGATTTTCATGGGTTTTCTTTCTTCATGCTAAATCTGAAACTGCAGATCTTCTAAAAGAATTCACTAATAAAGATGAAAATCAACTTGAACAAAAAGTAAAGATAATAAGAAGTGATAATGGAACAGAATTTAAAAATGCTAACATTGATTTGTTTGTGCAGAAAAGGGATAGTTCATCAGTTCAGTGCTCCCAGAACTCCACAACAAAATGGAGTTGCTGAAAGGAAGAACAGAACTCTGATTGAAGCTGCCCGGTCTATGTTAGCTGATGCCAAAATTCCAATCACTTTCTGGGACGAAGCAATATCAACAGCCTGTTTTGTTCAGAATAGAATCTTACTTGTTAAAGATAAAAAGAAAACTCCATATGAGTTAATGTTTGACAGGAAACCAAACATAAACTTTTTAAAATCATTTGGCTGTCCAGTTATGATTTTAAACTCAAGTGATCATTTAGGAAAGTTTGAAGAAAAAGCTGATCATGGATTTTTCGTTGGATATTCATCAGTTTTCAAAGCCTATCGAGTTTGTAACTCTAGGACAAATACTATTAATGAAACATTCATTGTTAAATTTCTGGAAAATTCTTTTCCATCAGTTTCAAATGGTCCTGCATGGTTATTTGATATAGATTCTTTATCAAACTCATTTCAATCTAACTTGTTTAATCAATCTGATGATTTTACAGGTAAGAAGAACTCAAGAGGAGATCTTGGATCTTTCAGTGATGATTCAGATTCTGATGATTCAGATGATGCTCGCCCAGATTATCCATTCTTCTCATTTGTCAAAGATTCAACAATCAAATTCAATGACAATGTTCATGCTTCAGATTCAGATCATTCAGTTTTAGCAGATCAAGAAGAATCACAACTTGTTGCTAATGATGGTATAGAAATTGGACAACCTGAGTCTGGCACATCTTCTATCTCTGGAGATGCAATTGATCATAGTAACCTTGATTACTTTATCAATTCACCGACTCAAGTTCCAAATTTCACTCCACATTCTTCTACCTTATTGCAACAGCTCTCCAATCTGAATCAAACCAATCTTGATGTTAATGTTCAAGGAACTGAGATACCAACATCTCGTATCCACAAGAACCATCCAACATTACAGATTATTGGTCCTCTGAATGGAAGAACTACTAGGAGTAAATCTGAACATGAAAATGTTTGTTTATACTCTTGTTTTCTTTCATAGATTGTTCCTAAAAACGTCACCGAGGCGTTACAGGACAATGGTTGGATTGAAGCAATGCAAGAAGACCTTCTTCAATTTCGCAAACAAGAAGTGTGGAAGTTAGTGGAATTACCTGAAGGAGAAAATGCCATAGGCACGAAATGGTTGTTTAGAAATAAAACTGATGATCGTGGCATTGTTATAAGAAACAAAGTAAGACTTGTTGCACAAGGATACACACACGAAGAAGGAATTGAATATGATGAAGTATTTGCTCCAGTTGCAAGACTCGAATCCATTCGTGTTTTCCTGGCTTATGCATCATTCATGAAATTCAAGGTGTATCAAATGGACGTCAAAGGTGCATTCTTGTACGGTCCAATCACTGATGATGTGTATGTGAAGCAACCTCCGGGCTTTGCGGATGCAGAATTTCCACATCGAGTGTATAAGCTTAGCAATGCTTTATATGGACTACATCAAGCTCCTAGAATTTGGTATGAGACATTATCTCAACACTTAATCCAACATGGATACACTAGAGGGAAAATCGATCCAACTTTATTCATAAAGAAGGATAATGATGATCTCTTATGTGTGCAAGTGTATGTAGATGATATCATATTTGGTTCTACCAGTCCAGCATTGTGCAATGAATTTGAAGAAATCATGAAATCTCGTATCTAAATGAGTTCTATGGGAGAATCAATTTCTTTCTTGGATTGCAAGTTCAACAATCTGCAGATGGTATTTTCATCAATCAAGAGAAATTTGTTGACAAACTCTTGAAGAAATTCAAACTGCATGATTGTCAGTCCATAAGAACTCCAGCTGACGTAAACACCAAGATTGAGCCTGATCCTAAAGGAAAATCAGTTGACCAAACTCTATACAGATCTATGATTGGTTCTTTGATGTATCTTACTGCATCAAGACCAGACATCATGTATGCTGTATGTGTTTATGCAAGGTATCAATCAGACCCAAAGAATCTCACTTAATTGCTGTCAAAAGAATATTCAGGTATCTCAAAGGTAAACCAGCTTTAAGGCTTTGGTATCCTTACGAGGGTAATTTTGAGTTACATGGATACACATATAGTGATTATGGTGGATGTTGTCAAGACAGAAATCTACAACGGGTGGTTGTCAGTTTCTTGGACCCAGATTAGTTTCATGGCAATGTAAGAAACAAACAAATGTTTCTGTCTCAACTGCAGAAGCTGAGTACATAGCTGCATCAGCAGGATGTTCTTAAATCCTTTGGTTGCAAAACCAACTGCTAGATTATGGGTTCAATTTTCTTAAAACACCCATTTACATAGATAACACTGCTGCTATGTTCATTACAGCTAATCCAGTTCAACATTCAAAAACAAAACATATCGAAATTCGATATCATTTTCTAAGAGATAATTCTGAAAAAGGTTTAATTATTTTGATTCAAATAGAAACTGAAAAACAGTTGGCAGACCTATTTACTAAAGCCTTCTACCAGGAAGGTTTGAGTATTTAGTGGAGTCAATTGGCCTTATTAACCATGTGTAAACCTGGTTACTAATTTGAATCTTTCCACGCTAAAATTCTTTCCTAAATCTAAAGGTCTTCATAAGGGTGCCTTTTCATAGTTATTTGCCTGATTTTTGTGTGTGTGTGCTTTCTTTTATAGAAAAACAAAATAAAAAAAATTAGATCACTCACAAAATCAAAAAAAAATTATAAATCAAAAACTCAAAAAATAGAGTTCTTTGTGTTTTTAATTCATTTTTTAGGAATGAATCTATGTTTGCCTCATGTGAGAAATGATAGTACATTAGTAAGATCAGTTGCATACTTCACTCGCTTATAAAGTCTGACATGATCAGGATCTGATGTGCAGACCATATCATGCTAGTATACTGAACAAGTAAATTCTTGCGATTACACCAAATCTCTATGCTTGTTTGTGTATTCATCTAAGTACTTTTGAGTGTATTAGCTTATCAGATTGACTGCTTGCTAAGCTACCCCACTCATACCTGATGATAATGTGACTAATCATGAGATCTATTACAAGCATCATTCACTTCTTTGTTATGAGTCATCATAGACCTGAAGTGCTGATATATCCTCTGTTGTAAGTCATTACAGACCTGGATATTCTCCTTTGATGCAAAAGATGCCAATGTGCACAACCCATTAAATGGATGGTTAGAGTTGATCAAATGGTTATCCATGATCATTCTCTATTCAATTCAGTAACATGAACTCTGGTTATGCATATTTGTTAGGTAATAAGTTGAGAATATGTGCTTTCTTGCATGTTTGATGATGGTTGATCCTCTAAGTCTTGGTATGAGTCACATCTTGTCATTTACAATTCTACCATACTCATCCAAGAATTGAAAAAGTAAGTGAGCTGATCATTTGTGTCAAAAACACTCATTTTCTGTCCTTAGATCTTGTGTCTCCTTTGCTGTGATGTCACTGACCTGGAACACACTTGATCAGGATTTAATCATTGTCTATGACTATTCACATATTTTTTATTTTAATGTTCTGATCTTTACTAATCTGATCTCACTGCACTCTATGATTCTATTGTAAATATTAGATTTTCATTCTACTTTA
The DNA here is from genome assembly GCA_024085815.1 of Flaveria linearis. Lineage (NCBI taxonomy): Eukaryota > Viridiplantae > Streptophyta > Magnoliopsida > Asterales > Asteraceae > Flaveria > Flaveria linearis. Next base: position 6,312,189 of record CM044006.1, on the reverse strand, counting down.
ATTTTGTTTTTATGCATGTTTTCTTGTGTGCAGGAAATATAACAATGTTAAGTGTCATATTCTTATGATTTGTTAGTAACTTCTAAGTTTTAAAAAGAACTTAAAAGTTTAGGGGAGTAGTAAACCAGTAAGATATTCTCAGAAAATCAAAATGATCATGTTGAATTGAAAGGATGATGCTTTAATTTCAAAGTATGTGTGTGTTTATCTATGATAAAATGATCTCATAATTTTTAGCAAGTGGAAAAGCTTCTTTGCAATGTTGAAACAAGAAAACTGTTGAAATATTAGGTTTGTTCATTTTTGAAACTAAAATGAAGGGTCAAAATGTAAAAAGTTAAATTTTGAGGGTCAAAATGTAAAAAGTTCAATTTTGAGGGTCAAAAGTGTAAATTTGAGGGAAAAGTAAAATATGCAATATTGTTAAATATTAGTATGAAATATTACTAATATGTTTAAACAGTGTGCAGGTGAAAGATTTGAAAAACACAAAGTGCAAAAACATCTGAACAGTTGTTATGTGGATGAACAGTTGTTATGTGTCTGAGAAGTCAGTGTGTGGGCATTTCAGCATCATTTTGCTACTGCACAGTACTCATACTACTGAACAGTGCTCATGCTACTGAACAGTACTCATACGGCTGGATAGTTCTAATACGGCTGGGCTCATATGACTAAACAGTGCTCATATGTTCAACTTGGTGAAATTTAGAACTTAATGAGTCTGAACAGTACTTAAACGACTAAACAGTGCTCATAAGTCTAAACTCATGTGTCCAACACTTAGTAATATTTAGAGTCTAATGAGTCTGCGCAGTACTTAAACGACTGAACAGTGCTCATAAGTCTAAAACCTAATGAGTCTGAACAGTACTTAAACGACTGAACAGTGCTCATAAGTCTAAAAATTTTACATGGTATAAAAAGCACACTTGTGAATTTCATTTCATTCCCATTTCAAAACCCTCATAAAACCCTTCTCTGACCACTCGAACTCTCAAACAAACCCTCGTTCTTCGATTAAAATCATTTCAAGCTCAAATCACAGATTATTGATAGTGTGTTTGTGTAACACCCGAAATTTGATTAGACAAAGAAAAACAATAAGAAGAAAAGAAAAGAAAGCATTTGGAAGGAAAGGAAAGAAAAGAAAAGTAGAAGGAGGTTTTGTGTAAAAAGTACAAAGAAAAGAAAATATCTGATATATATAGGGAAGGCTGCCCACTCTTTCCCTCACAACCCCAAATCAGCGAAAGTCTTAGAGAGAGAAAGAGCAGACTACGAGTTTTGAAGAAAGAGCAAGAAGAAGAAGAAGAAGACGAATTCGAGGTACTGGGTTCCACGGCGACTGATTTTGAAGAAGCCTTACCCAGCAACACAATGTGAGTTCTAAGACCCCTTCTTTTATGCATTTTTGAACGATTTTGGGGCTGGAACACATCTTAAAACTGTTTTCAAGTTTCGGGTGTTAACCCGTGTATGTATGTGTATGTATACGTGTATACGATCTGTTCGGGAAGCTGGTGCGAACGTCTCAGAACAGAGATATATAGTCCACGCATGAATAATCATAGGTATACTGTTACGGTATGCGCTAGAATGGTATACATGATGTTTAGGTGAATCTAGATTCATAATATGATGATTCTGTGCTTTAGAGATGTTAAGATGATGAATGAGTTATGAGAATGGTTGAGTTGCAGGTTGCCACGCTCAACCGCATTGCTCAACGCAAACTGCCAAGGCAAAGATGGCTAAGGTGGTCATCCGCATTAGCCAATGCGATGACCAAGCAAATGCGGTCAAGGCAGTGAGTCGCATTGACCAATGCGGAAGGCTAAAGAAATGCAGGCCAGACATTTCATCATCCGCATTGTCCTAATGGAATGAAATAGCCAAGGCATCTCACCCGCATTGACTAATGCGGACGACCTATGAAATGCGGTAAGGCAACTGCCAACCGCATTGACCAATGCGGACAAGTTCATGAAATGCGGCTAAGGTATTACTCATCCGCATTGACCAATGCGGATGGTCAGACAAATGCGGATGAGTCAGAATGAGAAATGCGGATATAAGTTTAGCAAGACCTGATTTACTTGGGTAAACGAGTAACATAGGCATGATGATGATGATGATGTTGCATGGGTATATTTACTGCATGCCATTATGTATGATGCCTTGTATGATGCTGAATGAATGTTATGTGTGTGTTCCTTGTAATTATGTATGTTTATCTTTCTGAAAGTTTACGAATTATGGAAATGAACGAATGAAGTATTATGTAACGTAAAGTGAAAGATAATGAAAGAGGAACATGATGATGAATGCATGTATTAACGAATGAATGAAAAGAAAGATGATGATGAATACATGCATTAATGAATGAACGAATTAAGTCTTGCAAGCATTGAATAAGTCGATTGGTCCTTCTTTGTGATTGACCACGGTCATGGTACCTCTACCGCTTACCTACTAGTACTGTGGCATACGTTTTGTTGTTCATTTGTTGACTTCGGCCCAGTAGCTAATAATGATCGGGGTATAGCATAAGGTATTGGTACAAAAGAAATCAATGTGCAATCAAAGATGAACGGGACCCTTGTCATTCGACCACAGTAATCATAGCCGAGTGCGATGAAGTGGGTAAAGCCTGACAGGATCCACATGAGAAGTTAAAGATAATGATGTATAACGAATGATGAAGAAAATAATGAATATTATCTCTGTGTATGTATGATGTATGATCATGTGAAATAACGGTCTCTAACGGGAATTTATTATGTGTATTATAAAACTAGAACTCACTCAGCAACGCTGACTTTTTATGTGTTTCCAGTTGGTAGGTAGTGTTGCTGGGGATGGCACGAGGCGGCTACTCAGCCCTTTTGGGATGGCATTCTCCTTTTGATAATGTTGCAACGTCATGCGTTGTGGGCCCGTAATGCACGCAACACATATGTTGCATGCAAGTGTCAAGTGTTCCTTGAGGATCCCGATAAACAGGATTATTTAAGAACCTTCCTTAAAAATCTTGATAAACGGGATTACTTAAGGAGTCTTCTTTATGATAAAAATTTTTAATATTTTTATACTAGAGGTCACTGTATATGGACCCTATGATTGTTGAGGATTCACATAAACGGGATTACTTATGAAATCCTTGGTTTCATATGCTTCAGCAGCAATCATAGTAAAGATAGGCAATGTAAAGAAAGCATGTATTTTCTAATCAGGTCAACGATGTAATGCATTGTAAAAGCTTTTATGATAAATGAGAATGTATTTCTATTAATTCCGCTGCGTTATTTTACTTAATATATGTTGTTTATTTAAGATGCTTATGAATGTTTACCAAAGTATGCTTTATGTGCGATGAATGACCAACCGTGAGGTGCCCGGAAACGGGGCCTTACAGTTTGTGATTGTGAACGTAAGTGTATGATTCATATTCATCTGATTTGTGGTTTAAACGAAAGTTTTTTTGATAGTCGTTTGACTCCTGTACGGTCGTTTAACCCTAAGCACTTGTCAAAATCTCAGATTTATTCATTCAAATCGAAAAAAAAATGTGTGAAATTGATGATTGAATCTGGTTTGTCATGTGATTTCGATCATGTTGTTATGTTAAACTTGGTTTAATCTAACATTTGATTGATGACACTGTTCATGTTCATCGATGAACAGTAGTGTTTGAAGATAAACACGATGAAGAAGATGAACAGATTCTTATTTTTTTTTTATAAAAAATTAATGAAAAATAAATAGTAATTAATAAAATTCATCATTCGAGATTTAAAGAGTTTTAATAAAATGATATAAGATAAAATAAACTAGAGTGATAAATTTTCAATTAAAATCAATCTGGATAATTTATCTATTATTAAAATTTAAGTGTTTTTACTTAAATTAAAATTCCAAGTTGATTTTAAAATTCAAATTTATGGTAACACATCAGTTTATAATATCTTAAATCATTATATTTTTACACTCATATTAAATCATTTGCATCAAAATTCACAGTGTCTAATATCATTGTTTTTAAACTTTTGCAGATGGCAGATTAAAGTTTGTGTCAAAGCACAACATTGCTGCATTGCTAGATGAGGAAGTTCAAGATGCTTTATCTTATGAAGAAATGATCAGATTTCTTTTAAGAACAAAGTATGTATATGCCATGCGTTTCCAGACTGTAATCTATGATAGACTCATCAGACAATTCTGGAACACAGCAAGAGTTGAAGCAAATGATGAAGGAAGAAAAGTTCTCAGAGGTTTATAACAAGAGATCGTATGATTGAAGTTTCTGAAGAGTCAATAAGAGCTGCATTGAGACTGGGTCACAATGATCCAGAAGATCTAGCTGAATTGTCATTTAATGAATGCAGAGACATTCATGGCAATGGGTCACCCAGATAATTTTCCAAAGAAACAGTTCTTCAGAGCTCGTGTTTACAATCACTGGAAACTTCTTTGTTACATTTTTCAACATTGTATGTCAAAAAGAAGTGCTGGGTGGAATTCATTCCCGGTAGATATTGCATCTCCTATTATGGCCATAGCAACAAACAGAAGATTTAATATGGCCAAATGGATCCTGAATGGATTTATTTTCAATTTGGAGATAGGAACAAGGCATAAGTATCTGATGTACCCCAGGTTCCTGCAAATGATCATTAATGAAGAGCATCCAGATCTCCATGTGTATGGAGTAGGGGGAGACAGACTTATGTTGGAAAACATGTCTGAGGTTACTTACAAGAAGTTAACAATGTTAACTGGAGCTCAGAATGTTCCTATGTTTGAATATATGAGAAATGTAGCAAATGATAATGTTGATATCACTATAAATCACTTTCATTTGATAGATGGTGAACCGCTTGATCCCTCAGAGTTGATTGATGTATTTCCTCTTGAGGATGATGATCAAGATGAGGAAGATGAAAATGATGAAAATAATGATGATGCTGATGATGAAAGTTCTTCAAGTTCAAATGATAATGATGATAATGGGTGATGTAGCAAAAACACATCAAGATGTGAGTCATGATACTCAAATGTTTGACCAAGCAGATGAAGCTCAACATGATGATGAAGGTAATGAACCTGTTCATGATGATGTACATGAAGATGAAGAAATTCATATTGAGACTGAACAAGAAATTGATGTAGATAATCAAATTTTTGATTATGAGTTCATTGAATCTTTCCAAATTGATCAAGATATTCCAGTTTCTACAACACAACATGTTTCTGTTCAAACTTAGGAGATTTTGGATATTGATGAAATTGAAGATTAAAGAATGACAATGAAGCAAAAGAAAAAGATATTGCTGATCTTAAGACTGAGCTTGATATGTTAAAGGAGAAAAATGAGAAATTAAAAGAAGAAAGTTTGTTGAAAGATGAAAAGATTGTTGGGTATGCTAAAGATAAGATGATGTTATAAAAAATTTTGAGGTTATGATCAAAGACTATGATTTATTAGAAGAAAAATTCAAGAATCTGTCTGAAGATAATGAAAGATTGAAGGAAGAATTAACAAAGTTAAAAGATCAGCAAAGCCCTCTTCTCCAGAAATTGTGATTGTTGTTGAAAACATTCCAATTGATCTTGAAAAAGTATCTGAAAGGGAGAAAGGAAAGAGGAAATTAGATGAAGCTGATGTTGAAATTGTTCCTGAAACTTCTTCAAAAGTACAAAGAGTTGAAGAACCTATTGAAGAAGAACATCAAGAAAGTCAAGAGCAAATGAGTCAAGACAAAATTGGTGCTCTTGAAGATTTAGAAGAAGAATATGTTGATGACTGGTATGATGAAGTTTTAGATGATGAAGACATAGAGGAAGTTCAATTTGAAACTCATTCTTCATTTGAACCTGTCTTAGTGCATGATGATTTCCTCATGATTTTGAAGATAGATATAATTATCTTGTGAGGATGAAATACAACAGAGTTTTCTTAGATGGACTGACAATTTCTCAGATTAATGACGAATACGAGAAATGTCTAGCTGCTGAGTCTTTTGCTTCCGTGGATCCAATGAAATAAGCTTGGAGCATGGTGAGTGGGATAGAAGACAGGAAAGTATAAATGTAGAAGAAATTTCTAGCTCTGAATTGCACCATCCAGACCCTGAGGAATGAGCATCACAGCCTTAAGGTCATGGTTGCAGGCTAGAAATTATCCTTGGAAAAGACTAAAAAGATTGCAAGGAGTGTCATTGAGAAATTTAGTCAAAAGTTTCCAACAAACAGAAAAGCAAACGAACAAAATAGTGATTCTAGATACTGATAATCCTCAGTATTTAGATATTACAAAGAGAACTCGTATTTTGAAACCACAAAAATTAAACAAATGGCTCAAAAATCAAGTATGCATGAAAGTAGAAAAGAATTGATGAAAATGTTTTCCTCAAACAGAGCAACAAGTATAAAAGCCACCTCTGAGCAGAAGCATGTTTTAATAGTGCTAGATCAACAGGTGACTTGGTGAGGAATGTTCTACAGAAAGGTCAATCAGTTGCTGACTGTTGAATGCAATGATTGCACCTGATTTCACGAACCAAGTAAAGATTATCGCATGGAAGTATGATGAGGTCTTGATGCTTTTCTTATAAAAGAGTTAATGCTGTGTGAGTTTATCACTTCTACTCTAGTATTATTAAACTTCCAGTGCAAGATTTGAAAGAGTTGAACAAGCTTGATTTGATAAACCATCTGGTGCCAAAAGAGGAAAGATGTTTGTAGATCTTTTGAGCAGAGGGTTAGCTAGAACAAGTAACTTCCTCAAACTCGATGTGATCAAGAGGAAAGGTGTCACACCCTTAATTTCCACGAACGGGGTTTTACCGTTAGGCGTGTGACATACCAGGATCTCAGACACAGTCATATCGAACGACACTATATGAATTTAAAATAAACATTTGACTTCATTCAAAAGAACATAAACAAGGTTAACAATAGTGCGGAAGAGAGTACATAATTTGTAAATCCATTACAGTACAGTTACAATAGTCATGTTTAGACAAAATGTTCAATGCTGAAAATATAATAGATGAATGCATGTCCTGAGTGCGTTTCCTTAGCGTGCATCTTGAGCTTATGCATTCCTGTGACCTGAGAAAACATGCTAAAATGTGTCAACATAAAGTTGGTGAGTTCACAGGTTTATTCAACAATAAATGTGTTCGTAAGCGTTCGGTAGTTTGCGTTTCAATGGTTTAGTATATAGAGCATATCGTTAGGTAGCTAGCCTATGTTCTTGTTACTTAGCGTTTCGAACCGAAGCTGACTGTTTACGTCCTATATGTGTTTGTTGTATCCCGTCACGTCTCGCAAGACCGTGACAAAGTGTTAGGTCAATCAAGCACCCGTTTGACCTCCAATCAAGCTAGCGCGACTAGCCCGGGCGGGGTTTGTCAGACCCAGTAGTACTACTCAAAATTACCTCGCTAATCCCATTACTAACGGTTCGAGTGTGTCAGGACATGTTGTGTGTTTGCACTAACGTAACAAGCGATATCAATAATACTACAACCATTTATGTAAATCTGTTTGCATGTTTTCTCCCCCAAAGGAAAGGATGTAAAATAGGGGCCGTGAAACTCACTGATGATGTAGTAAGTACGTAGGATGAAAGTCTCCCAAGAGTTGTTTACGATGCGCTGTCAAACACCTATTGACAGTTATGTTAAGCGTTAATATTGTGTTTAGCGTTAATAGGCATGTTTAGTCGGGTCGGGTCGCATGGGTTCGGTCGTGGGTGACACACACACACATATGCAGGCATACGCATATCAGACCTTATGTAGATCCCAAACGGGTTGTCGTTTGTTGCAACAGTTAGGTTGTTTTAGATCGTAAAAGTATGTGCTTGTTGATTGCGTTGACTTTAATCTTTGTGGTCAAGAAATGACACTTTATTGATTGTTACCATATCATCACACGATAGGCACACCGCACACAAGGAGAATTTACTCAAAATGACTCCAATCTCATATCAAGGCCAGACGCACGACTGGACACTTCATTCGCACGAATGGGCCTTCATTCGTACGAATCAATCTCATTCGTACGATTGAACCCTCATTCGTACGACTTAGCATTCAATCGTACCACACATCACCCATTCACCCGACTCAACAACCAATCGCATGACTGAACCTTCATTCGTACGATTGGACCTTCAGTCGGGTGGTACTCAGTCGCACACATTTCATCCGGTTGACTCAATCGCACACACTCTCAGTCGCATGCATTCATTCGTACGTCACGCACACACGTATGGACTCAATCGCACGATCCAACCCAGTCGCACCACTCAGTCGTACGATGGACCCAGTCGCATGGCTCAGTCGCATGGCTGGCCCAGTCGCGTACTGCAGCAGGTCGCGACTGCTGGACGGGCTGAACAGCCTTCGGCTGTCCCGTGCTCGATTTTCACATAATCAGGACTTCCAGGAACACTTTCCTAACATGTCTAAGTGAAATGCACATGTTGATTGACCTCACACACACCCCCACGACCACATGCATTCGGGTTGAACCCGAACACCCAAACCCCATACTTGCAGCAGTGAAGCGAGCCATAAAACGGATGAACAAGGTCGCCTACCTGCTGGGATTGTGATTTCTCAGCTGTTGCGTGCGAAAACGGGCTCAATCGGGGTGGTTTTGGTGCTAGGTTGAAGACACGGAGAGGAAGAGAGCGTAAGAGAGAAAGAGAGCAGAATGGGGTGTGTTTGGCTGGTGGATGGGTATTTATACCCAGCCCCAGTTTGGCAATTGTCAGGTTTGGTCCCTGTACTTAGGTCCCGTGTTCCCGAATTCGTTCCGGTTGATAACGACGTGATTGGACGTGCTGTATAAATTAAGAGGATTCCTTAGATAATCTCGTTTATGTGAATCCTCTACAAACACCCGCGTTAGTATTTTATCATAATTTGTTTAACGATGTCGGTGGCGATGTTTGTATACGTTTCGAGTATTAGCGAGTACGGGTCAATGTTAACGACAATGGTTTGAAAAATGTTAACCTGAAATTACGGGGTGTCACATCATCCCCTTGTTGCAGGAATTTTCGTCCCGAAAATTAGTACATCATGTTACGTGGTGTTTACGGGGAAGTACAAGACTCAACGGTTTGTGATGCATGTTGAATAGAGTACCTGTGTATCTAAGAGGTAGATGCCTGATTTTGGAACAGTTGAGGGTACTTCTTCTTCATCTGATCTTCGCGTTCCCAGGTAAATTCTGGTCCACGCTTTGAGTTCCAACGGATTTTGACGATAGGGATACGACTATGTTTGAGCGTTTTGACTTGTCGATCCATGACTTCCACTGGTTCCTCGACGAAATGTAGTTGTTCATCCACATGTATCTCGTCTAACGGAACGATAAGAGTCTCGTCTGCCAGGCATTTCCTCAAGTTGGAGACGTGGAACACATTGTGTACTCCACGGAGTTCTTCGGGTAGGTTCAATTGGTAGGCCACGGGGCCAACCCGTTTGACAACCTCAAACGGTCCCACGTACCTAGGGCTTAGTTTCCCGCGTTTCCCGAAACGAATCACACCCTTCCAAGGTGACACTTTCAAAAGCACCTTGTCACCTATTTGGAATTCCAACGGTCGGCGACGCTTATCAGCGTAACTTTTCTGTCGATCACGGGCTGCTGCCATACGGTTACGGATCTGCACGATCTTCTCAGTCGTCTCGTGCACAAGTTCAGGGCCGGTGAGTTGACTTTCTCCAACTTCCGCCCAACAGATAGGTGATCGGCACTTACGCCCATACAGTGCCTCAAATGGGGCAGCTTTGATCGACGTGTGATAGCTATTGTTGTAAGAAAACTCAACTAGCGGTAAGTGAGTTTCCCAACTGCTGCCGAAATCTATGACGCAGGCACGTAACATGTCTTCTAGGGTCTGGATCGTACGCTCACTTTGGCCATCGATTTGAGGGTGATACGCGGTGCTCATATCCAACCGCGTCCCCAGTGCTCGTTGTAAACTGCCAGAAGTGTGAAGTGAATCGAGCGTCACGATCAGAGATAATGGAAATCGGTACACCATGCCGAGAGACTACTTCCCTTAGGTAGATACGAGTTAACTTTTCCATACGATCAGTCTCCCGGATTGCCAGGAAGTGTGCGGATTTCGTCAAGCGATCCACGATCACCCAAATGGTGTCGCATCCGCTGGGAGTTCGAGGAAGTTTTGTGATGAAGTCCATAGATATCTGTTCCCACTTCCATACTGGTATTTCTGGCTGTTGGAGTAAACCAGACGGTCGTTGATACTCTACCTTAACCTTGGAACAGGTCAAACATCTGCTCACGTAGGTGGCGATATCTGCTTTCATGTTTGGCCACCAGTAAAGACCTTCAGGTCGTGGTACATCTTGTCTGAACCTGGGTGGATTGAGTACCGTGATTTGTGAGCTTCGTCCATTACCAATTCTCGTAGGTTTCCATACGAGGGAATCCATGTTCGATCCATGAAGTAGCGGATTCCGTCAGGTTTGGTTTCCAATTGCTTCTCCATGCCTCGTAGCGACTCGGCTTTCAGGTTCTTGTCTTTTAACGCCTCAAGTTGAGCATTGCGGATCTGGTCGGGTAAACCGGTGTGAATGGTGAGTTGCAATGCTCGAACTCGTCTTGGCTTGGGGTTTCCTTCCGACTTAGGGCGTCTGCTACTACATTGGCCTTGCTCGGATGATACTTGATCGTACAGTCATAGTCGTTTAACAACTCGACCCAACGACGTTGTCTCATATTTAGCTCCTTCTGTTCAAAGATGTGCTGGAGACTCTTGTGATCGGTGTAAATGGTGCACTTGGTACCGTACAAGTAGTGTCTCCATATCTTGAGTGCAAACACGACTGCTCCAAGCTCTAGGTCGTGTGTCGTGTAGTTTTTCTCATGTATCTTCAGTTGTCGTGATGCATAGGCAATCACCTTATTGCGTTGCATTAGTACGCAACCGAGGCCTTGTATAGAAGCATCACAGTAAACTACAAAATCATCGGTTCCCTCCGGCAGGGATAGAATCGGCGCTGTACAGAGTTTTTGCTTCAGAATCTGGAATGCAGATTCTTGTTTATCACCCCAATCGTACGTAGTGCCTTTATGAGTTAATGCGGTGAGAGGTTGAGCAATCTTCGAGAACCCTTCGATGAACCGTCGATAATACCCAGCCAACCCGAGAAACTGTCGTACCTCGGTCGGAGTCTTAGGCGTAGCCCAGTTCTTGATAGCTGCTATCTTTGCCGGGTCAACGTGTATCCCATTCTCATTGACCACATGACCCAAGAAATGGACCTCTCGTATCCAAAGTCGCACTTTGAAAATTTTGCATACAATTGTTCTCGTCTCAACAGCTCTAGAATCAGTCTAAGGTGCTCTTCGTGTTCTTCCTTATTCCTTGAGTAAATAAGGATGTCATCGATGAAGACAATGACGAACTTGTCTAGATAGGGTTTGCACACTCGGTTCATCAGGTCCATGAAAACCGCTGGTGCATTGGTCAACCCGAATGGCATAACTAAGAACTCGTAGTGGCCATACCTCGTTCTGAAAGCAGTCTTTGAAATGTCTTCTTCTCGTATCCTTAGTTGATGATAGCCCGATCTTAGGTCTATCTTGGAATAATAACTCGACCCTTGTAGTTGATCGAAACAGATCGTCAATGCGCGGGAGAGGATAACGATTCTTTATTGTTGCCTTGTTCAATTCCCTGTAGTCGATACACATGCGGAAAGTTCCGTCCTTCTTCTTGACAAACAGAACTGGGGCTCCCCACGGTGATGAGCTAGGTCTGATAAAACCCTTATCCAATAGTTCCTGCAATTGCGTAGACAGCTCTTGCATTCCTTTGGAGCTAATCTGTACGGTGCTCTCGCGATAGGGGCAGCTCCCGGTACCAAATCGATTTGGAACTCGACTTGGCGATGCGGTGGGAGACCGGTAGGTCTTCAGGGAAAACCTCAGGATAATCACGTACAACTGGGATGTCTTCAATTTTCTTTTCCTCGGTTTCTTTTTCAGTGACCATGGCTAGGAAAGCGGTGTGACCCTTACGCAAACACTTCTGAGCTTTCATGTAGGAGATGACTCCAGAGACCATGCCACTCCTTTCGCCCTTAACCAATAAGGTTTCACCACTAGGAAGTGGTATGCGAACGATTTTCTCTCCACAGATGATTTCAGCTTGATTTTTGGATAGCCAGTCCATACCCACCACTACGTCGAAACTACCAAGTGTGACAGCCATCAGGTCTATATCTATCTCATGACCACATAATCCTAGTCGGCACCCCTTAACGATATGAGTCGCCTCAATTAGTTTTCCGTCAGCTAATTCTACAACATAACTAGGTTCCATGACAGCTAGGGTTACATCTAAGAACTTAATGAACTAGTTGGAAACGAAGCTCCTATCAGCTCCAGTATCAAATAGTATAGAAGCGAAACAACCATTCAGGGGAAACGTACCAGTAACCACATTCTGGTCATCCCTTGCCTCGCCGGAACCGATCACGAATGCACGACCCTTGGCATTGCCCCCATTATTACCCTTGTTTCCACCCTTCAGTGTGGGCAATCCTTCCTGTAGTGTCCCTCCTTACCACATTCATAACAGGCTCTAGTCACTCCACCCTGGCGTTGTTGTTGAGGTTGTTGTTGCTGAGTCATTATTTCACCACTGCAGTCTTTCGCTGCGTGACCCATCTTTCCATATCTCTGACAACGGAGTCGATCACACGGGCCATGATGATGGAAGTTGCACCGATTACACTTAGGATTCTTGCCCGCGTAGCTACTCGATCCCTGTCCATAGTTGTTGTTGTTCTGATTGTTGAAGCTTCTTGAAGGGTCAAACTTTTGGTCTGTTGTTGTTGGGTGTTGTTGGAGCTTGAAGACTTGTTGTTGTTATTTCCGTCCCATTTCCTTTTGTGATCAGAAGAACCAGAAGCAGCGCCACGTTTGGGCAAGGTGCCCTGTGCCACTGCCTGGTCCGTGAGTTTATGAGCCAGTCGGATGGCCTGCTGAATAGTGACAGGATCAGCAGCCATCACACTAGCCTGGATCTGGGGCTAGACCATCAATGTATTTTTCGATCCGTTTGTAGGCCGGAGTCACCATCTGAGGACATAATGCAGCCAACTCGTGCGAACGAGTCGTGTACTCCTCAATGTCAGAACCAACCATCTTTAAATTCCAAAATTCTGCCTCCAGTTTCTGGACTTCGCTCCTGGGACAGTACTCTTCTTTCATCAGAACCTTGAAGTCATCCCATGGCATACCATTAGCAGCACCAAGCCCTAAGGTTTGGACTTGTGAGTTCCACCACGTCAGGGCTGGTCCCTCCAATGTGCCGGAGGCGTACTTGACGCGATTTCCATCAGGACAGTTGCACATGGCAAACACTGACTCGAGCTTCTCCAACCAGCGAAGCAATATGACAGCACCCTCAGAGCCGCTGAAAGAATGAGGCTTGTAATCCATAAACATCTTGAAGGTACAGACTGTGGGACCTCCTTGATTTGGATTCTGGTCGTTCTGGTCCTGATTGCGGGCTTGCTCATAAGCTGCAAGCGCATCAGCCACGCGCTCATTGATGATAGCATTCAGCTCGGCTTGAGTCAGGGTGATATTTCCTCGTCCACCCGTGCGTCCCGCTCTTCTTCCAGACATGATTTCTTCAATTCACAACACATATTAATCAATAACCGGATAATAATTATTGACAATAATAAATTGTATCATGCTAGTAAGAATGAAGGGTTTGTCTGCATATCGATAGTGAAGCTATATGAGGATCCGAGGCCTTATGCCTCCAATATGAATTGAGGATTTGTACTGACCATAACCGTTATCACCAAATAGAGTTTCCAGAATTCTCATGCATGACAAATTACAATTACGTGTGCACCCGTGATTCTAATTGCTTTGCATGGTCACACATGGTTCCCCCTATTCGAGATAGCGTACCTTGTCCAGTACCGAGCGTTATCAATGATAGAAGTATCAAAGATATATTGGTTACACCAAGAGTCGAATAACTAAAGTTGTACTAAGGTTGTACAAGTGATTTGGTTAGGATGACAACGGGAATCAAGACAAGTGTGAGAGAGTTGAGAGATTGTGGTATTGTTCTTTTTGTTTGTCATCGTTAAGCTTATCATGTGTGTTAGGAAGAGTTTCATGTTCCAATCGTGGAAATGTTTGGTTCAATTCGTTGTTGCTTCCACTCCGAGAGTGAAGGATCAAATGTAAACATTGGTAGTGAGCGAGTGGGATTCTCCACCCCTCTGTCAGCCGGTAATGACACACATGTCATACCCATAATGTTATTTTGCTCAGCAGCGTACTGTCAGTACACCAGAAGGTTGTTTGCACAACAGTGGTAACCATGTAAAAGTGTCTGTGCAATACTAGTGTTGTGTCTAAGGCTATAGTCTAGATGCAATGCAATCCTAGTTCTCTATAACCTGTGGCTCTGATACCAATCTGTCACACCCTCAATTTCCACGAACGGGTTTTACCGTTAGGCGTGTGACATACCAGGATCTCAGACACAGTCATATCGAACGACACTATATGAATTTAAAATAAACATTTGACTTCATTCAAAAGAACATAAACAAGGTTTACAATAGTGCGGAAGCGAGTACATAATTTGTAAATCCATTACAGTACAGTTACAATAGTCATGTTTAGACAAAATGTCCAATGCTGAAAATATAATAGATGAATGCATGTCCTGAGTGCGTTTCCTTAGCGTGCATCTTGAGCTTATGCATTCCTGTGACCTGAGAAAACATGCTAAAATGTGTCAACATAAAGTTGGTGAGTTCACAGGTTTATTCAACAATAAATGTGTTCGTAAGCGTTCGGTAGTTTGCGTTTCAATGGTTTAGTATATAGAGCATATCGTTAGGTAGCTAGCCTATGTTCTTGTTACTTAGCGTTTCGAACCGAAGCTGACTGTTTACGTCCTATATGTGTTTGTTGTATCCCGTCACGTCTCGCAAGACCGTGACAAATGTGTTAGGTCAATCAAGCACCCGTTTGACCTCCAATCAAGCTAGCGCGACTAGCCCGGGCGGGGTTTGTCAGACCCAGTAGTACTACTCAAAATTACCTCGCTAATCCCATTACTAACGGTTCGAGTGTGTCAGGACATGTTGTGTGTTTGCACTAACGTAACAAGCGATATCAATAATACTACAACCATTTATGTAAATCTGTTTGCATGTTTTCTCCCCAAAGGAAAAGGATGTAAAATAGGGGCCGTGAAACTCACTGATGATGTAGTAAGTACGTAGGATGAAAGTCTCCCAAGAGTTGTTTACGATGCGCTGTCAAACACCTATTGACAGTTATGTTAAGCGTTAATATTGTGTTTAGCGTTAATAGACATGTTTAGTCGGGTCGGGTCGCATGGGTTCGGTCGTGGGTGACACACACACACACATGCAGGCATACGCATATCAGACCTTATGTAGATCCCAAACGGGTTGTCGTTTGTTGCAAACAGTTAGGTTGTTTTAGATCGTAAAAGTATGTGCTTGTTGATTGCGTTGACTTTAATCTTTGTGGTCAAGAAATGACACTTTATTGATTGTTACCATATCATCACACGATAGGCACACCGCACACAAGGAGAATTTACTCAAAACGACTCCAATCGCATATCAAGGCCAGACGCACGACTGGACACTTCATTCGCACGAATGGGCCTTCATTCGTACGAATCAATCTCATTCGTACGATTGAACCCTCATTCGTACGACTTAGAATTCAATCGTACCACACATCACCCATTCACCCGACTCAACAACCAATCGCATGACTGAACCTTCATTCGTACGATTGGACCTTCAGTCGGGTGTACTCAGTCGCACACATTTCATCCGGTTGACTCAATCGCACACACTCTCAGTCGCATGCATTCATTCGTACGTCACGCACACACGTATGGACTCAATCGCACGATCCAACCCAGTCGCACCACTCAGTCGTACGATGGACCAAGTCGCATGGCTCAGTCGCATGGCTGGCCCAGTCGCGTACTGCAGCAGGTCGCGACTGCTGGACGGCTGAACAGCCTTCGGCTGTCCCGTGCTCGATTTTCACACAATCAGGACTTCCAGGAACACTTTCCTAACATGTCTAAGTGAAATGCACATGTTGATTGACCTCACACACACCCCCACGACCACATGCATTCGGGTTGAACCCGAACACCCGAACCCCATACTTGCAGCAGTGAAGCGAGCCATAAAACGAATGAACAAGGTCGCCTACCTGCTGGGAATGTGATTTCTCAGCTGTTGCGTGGTTTAGCCGGTGAAAACGGGCTCAATCGGGGTGGTTTTGGTGCTAGGTTGAAGACACGGAGAGGAAGAGAGCGTAAGAGAGAAAGAGAGCAGAATGGGGTGTGTTTGGCTGGTGGATGGGTATTTATACCCAGCCCCAGTTTGGCAATTGTCAGGTTTGTCCCTGTACTTAGGTCCCGTGTTCCCGAATTCGTTCCGGTCGATAACGACGTGATTGGACTGCTATATAAATTAAGAGGATTCCTTAGATAATCTCGTTTATGTGAATCCTCTACAAACCCCCGGTTAGTATTTTTATCATAATTTGTTTAACGTGTCGGTGGCGATGTTTGTATACGTTTCGAGTATTAGCGAGTACGGGTCAATGTTAACGACAATGGTTTGAAAAATGTTAACCTGAAATTCAGGGTGTCACATAAGAGTACTTCATGCTGAAAAAATAAGAAGATTCGAGGATTACAGTCAAGAAGAAACCATTTTATGGTGGAATTTTTGTGATAAGTACTTTGAGAAGGTACCACTCCTGGATTGAAGTGATAGAAGGCAACCAAAATACTAAACCTATACTGAGAGGTTTTACAACACATCAACTTTTGAGTTGACACTGGTCCGAAATCTTGAAAATTGGATGAGGACATGATTTCTCTATTTGGTACTTTTGAGTTGAAACTGCTTCATCCAAGTTACATCTCATTCTTATCTGTGCAGAAATTTGAAAAGTATCAGATGAGACTGCTGAACAAGACAAGATATTTTATATCAATCATAATGTAATGAATGCAAGCTATGAGAGAATTCTTTAAGAAAAGCTCTTGCATATGCTAACATTGTGAAAAGAGACATAAAAGATATTGAATTTATGAGGATTTCTCGAAAAGAGTGTTTGGAAGTTTATTGCAAAGATAGTAAGAATCCTATTGAGTTATATGCAAATGTCGATATTGCATGTCTCTCAAAGGATACTTAGAAAGAAATGAAGATGATAGAAATTAAGTCTAATGAGTCAAAGCCAGAACAAGCTGTGCTTGTTGAAAATTCAGTCAGCGATTGAAAATGCGTTGAAGGAGATAGAAATGTACAAAAAGAAGCCGATGTTCAAGTGAAAGAAGAACCTGAAGATTTCTTTGCAGGTTAAAGATGAAAAAGACTAAAGATAGAAGAAAGAGATAGCAAGGATGAAACAGAAGGTTAGAAGACAAAGATATGAAGACAGATGATTTTGAAGACTGAAGACAAATGTAAATCTTAGGGGGAGTATTGTTAGTCCTCTTAAAAGATTAACATTGGTCTTATTTTACAATTTTGCCTTAGTATAGGACTAAAGTTGTAAATAGATAGTCTTTTCATTGTTCATAGTATATATAGCTAGACTAGAGTAGATTTCAGAAGTCGTATCATTTTTGTACTGCTTTATAACTCTTGTAATTGTCTTTGCTATCAATGAACTCTGAATTTTGTTGATATTGCTTGATTTGGATTACAATTGTTTGTATTTCCTGAATTGTTCATATAATTTGTTACAGATTGCTCTAATTGATCCTATCAAGATTAGTTTAGTTTTAGTATTTATTTACTTAAAAAAAAGGAAGCGGGCAGATAGGCCGAAGCAAATCAAATCTGTGAGATTGATCCAAAACTATGGAAAATGATAGTACACAGTGAACTAATTGTTGGGACTTAAAAAGGACTGAAAAGATCAAAACTGGAATTAAAATTTCAAGTCTACGATGTTTAAGCCAAATAAAGGAAAAATAATAGTACACTAGTCTGTTACTGGGGTTACATAGAGAAAGTACCTAGATGTTCTAGTCCATTGTACAATGTGTCGGTAGATTCAAACCAATAGACAAGTAGACTTCATTGGTGAAACAATCTAACTAAACTGTTTAACAGGCTGTGGGTTTCCATCTTATCACTGGTTAACACAATCAAATAAATTCCAATAAGGGTGACGAGCAAAATAAACGCCACAAATGTGTACGGACGACCATAAAAGAGCAAAGCACATGAAAAAAATGATAAAGCAATCAAACAAATGACTAATGTTGTGGTGCGTTATGTGTAAAAGAAAATGTGCCTTAGAAGAAGATAGGTTGTGTGCCTCTCTACTGTGCGATGGCGCTGACCTGAGGATAAGCACAACCTAATACTCTAGAATTCATATTGTTTGCACACTCTCGGTTGTGCGATGACACTGACCGAGCTTAACATCTCTTGAAAGCTCTTAGAAAGTTTTTCTTGTCTCAAACCCGTAGACCGCTCAAAAATCTCCTGAGTTATGTTGATTACCATATAAGTGTGGGATCCACAAACACTTGTTGAAATAATAAAATCTAATCACAATGTGAGTTAAAAGTTTTGTATGGATTTAAGTGGACAACAATACTGATATCGTCATGGCTACAACTCTCGACAGTCAAAATCATTATGTGCTTCTTACAGCTCCAGTATATTTCCTGTAAGTGCTTGTGACTCTGAGAGTAATAAGATCATTAATTTAAACATATATCAAAGAGTCCCAAATGATTATGATACACCTGTATGATTTCATATGAATCTCTCCTGAGACGATAACACCAAATTGAAGCCGTTCTGCTCAGGGGGGAAATCGGTTAAAGATAATTTAATAGTTTTCAACCCACCTCAAACAAAACACAAAAAATTAGTCTTGTTTATTTTTCAAGTTGTTTTTCTATTCTAGTTATTATCTTTTATGTCGGATCATGTAACAAGGTGAACTCTGTGAATCATACTTTAAAAGGGTCACGTCTGAGGTGACCAAAACTGTTGCAAAGTTAAAAGGATCGTATCTGAGATGATCAAGTTTGAAAGGTAAAGGGTCACGTCTGAGTGCCAAGGTTTTAAATTAAAGGATCACGTCTGAGGTGATCAAATGGTTTCTCGTTAAGGATCATGTCTGAGATGATCGGTGCTCATAGTGTTTATATCATCAAAGTAAAACTGAAGGTTTAGAAAAGTATGAAGTCAACTCATAAGTATGAATCATTGCACGATTGGATCATAATTATAACCAATCGTACGATTGAATCATAAGATGAGTCAATCGTACGATTGGACCATAAGTATGAGAAAGTCATGCGATTGGACCACAAGACTAAGCCGTCGCATAACTGAGAGAGGAAACTGAGCCAGTCGACGACTGAAGAAAGAGTATGGAGTCAGTTGCACGACTGAACCGCAGTCACACGATTGAGCCATGCTTCGGTTCCAGTCGCACGACTGAAACCCAAACAATATAAATAGAGCTCATTCGGTCGTAAACTCTACCAGTCTTTAAACTTTCCAAAAATGCCTAAGCACTGTTACTCTACCAAAATTTCCAACTTTTTTGATTACCTTCTGATTCCTGTCTAACCGATAGTGTATTCTTATACAGGTAATTTGTAAAGATATCGGGACAACTACTGGTTAAAACGATCAAACATGACCTAAATTGTTAAAAACAAATACCGAGACATAACCTAAATAGACCACTTAAATGATCAATTGTCGATTTAAAGACCTTAAATGGCTATATCGGGTCCCTGCGAACCATATGAACCCGAAAACGAAGTCTAATTTCGCTTGTGACAATATTCAATTTATGGTGTCGCATAGGGTTTATGAGAATGACAGACTGATGAACTTCAGTCGCACGATTAAGCCAGACACATGCTTCAATCGCACGATTGAACCAATCGGTGATTCAGTCGCATGACTGACTCAACCGCATGGCTTTGCACACGACTGACTCAGTCGTAGGCTCAATCGTACGACTGAACCCAGTCGTATGGTTCAATCGCACGATTGAACCAAATTGGTCAAAATCTGTTCTAAGTCAAATTGTTTATCGATTATGACGGACTAGTGTTTTTTTCCCTTATATTGCAGCATATGGCAGATAGATGGACGATGAGCACAAAGCACAATATATGAGCTCATCTGGACCCCACATCCCGAACACCTCTGATTTTATCGGGATCATAGCCTTTCTACGATGTTCGAGGATCTTCAAGGCCATATCTACTCCATGTATGCCATACAGGTCGATCCAGCAGGTGTTCTGGGAGAAGACCATGTGACAGATCTACAGAGCCCTACTGCATTAGGATTTCTATCTTTAGGGAAGATATCCAGATCAGTGAAGAGGATATTAGGCGAGTCTTGGTCTTGGGTGACGATGGTCACACCCAACCAAGCTGCATCCCCTAACGGTACGGGGATGCTTCCTCAGGATCTAGTACGACGGAGATATTAACGCCGGTATGTTGAACAAATTAACATATGCCCACAATTCAAATATTTGGGACATGTGATCGTGAAGTGCATAGCCTCCAGGAGAGGAGATTTGATAATCTATCGGATCAGATCCAGAACAGTTTGGGCTTTGGTGGTGAACCCTCCGTTCAGCTTCTCACGGATGTTCTTTCCTTATCTGATCGAGAACATAGAAGCTGATCGAGAACATAGAAGCCAAAGGGAAAGAGGGATTTCGTATGTACCCAAGGTTTTTCAGATGATGATCGACGAGAAGCTTCCTCACCATCCTAAGGAGAAGGACGATGCAGTGTCGTTGGAAGTTATGGACGACACCACCTTGGGAAGGATGAAGGTCTACCGGGGGAAGCAGTGAAGCCCCCGGTTAGGAGGTTGTTCGGCCACCTGGCTAGGGAGGATTACGTGGCGCCAGCGCGTTAACAATGGCATCACGATGACAGCGACTCAGATGTTAATCCGATTTTAGCTCCTGTCGATGATAAGGATGACGACGACGACCAGGATGATGGTCAGGGTGGTGGAGACACAGGTCCAAGTCAGCCAAGGCCACTGAGACTTCCACTATGTCTTCACCACCCCCACACGGTAGTTCCTCTGCTCCCGGTGGATTGGAGAAGGCAGCCATCCATCGGGACTTCCTACCAGAATGAGGATGACGAGTCCGACGAAGAGCCTCTCACGAGGACAGTCGGTAGGTGTGTGGTGGCTACTGAACGGGTACAGAGGCGGTTGGAGGATGCTGGGCTTTGGTTAAGGGTACTAACACTGCTGATCCTATATACACACCTCCCCAGCCAAGCCCAGGGGAGCCCAGAGCTCCAAGGCTCACGATTGAAGAGGATGGCACAGCCACATCGCAAGACGACCAAAAGAAGACGTATTTGCTGATGACCTCTCCTACCACCATAGCCACTACCTCCACATAACTTTTTTATAAAATATTATTTTTAACAAAAATTACAAAAATAAATAATATATATTTATCTTAAATTTTGTTATAGTTTTTTTAATGTCTATAAATACCATATGTAACGAACAGTTACACATATGCAATGTATTTTTATCTTTACACAAAATATTCTTCTTTTATAAGAAATTCTCATTCACATTTTTTAAAACGTCAATAACTTTATAGTATGTGATTATAATCCTAATATGACATTTTGGTTTCTTTGATATTTTTACATGATTTACAAACAACCATGAGGGTATTGAAGATAAAATATTATAGGCCACATATTTCAATTACAATAAGCAAAGAAGCAATAAGCAGTGATTATTTAATTTTTTGAGTTAGTTATCTCTTTTTTTAATTAATTAATGGCATGTAGTGGTATTATAGAAACTTTATTTATTGAAATGTTATTTTAGTTTTATTAGTTATCTTTATATATACATGTATGTATGTATGCATGTATGTAGCATGTATGTATGCATGCATGCATGTATGTATGTATGTATGTATGTATGTATGTATGCATGTATGTATGTATGCATGCATGTATGTATGTATGTATGTATGTACGTATGTATGTACGTATGTATGTACGTATGTATGTACGTATGTATGTACGTATGTATGTACGTATGTATGTACGGATGCATGTACGGATGTATGTACGGATGCATGTACGGATGCATGTACGGATGCATGTACGGATGCATGTACGGATGCATGTACGGATGCATGTATGGATGCATGTACGGATGCATGTACGGATGCATGTACGGATGCATGTACGGATGCATGTACGGATGCATGTACGTATGCATGTACGTATGCATGTACGTATGCATGTACGTATGCATGTACGTATGCATGTACGTATGCATGTACGTATGCATGTACGTATGCATGTACGTATGCATGTACGTATGCATGTACGTATGCATGTACGTATGCATGTACGTATGCATGTACGTATGCATGTACGTATGCATGTACGTATGCTGTACGTATGCATGTACGTATGCATGTACGTATGCATGTACGTATGCATGTACGTATGCATGTACGTATGCATGTACGTATGCATGTACGTATGCATGTACGTATGCATGTACGTATGCA